>JASSUY010036345.1:5447-61484 GCA_032466535.1 Forpus xanthops
TTTGTGATCCTCCCCCCCCCCCCCCCCCGCAATGGAAATAAATTATCCTTCATTTTAAGACAAAGAAAGAAGTATGGTAAAATGACCTAATAGAGTGAGCATCCATTTTCATTACATTTAGACTAAGAGCCCAGATTTTGAGGTCTAGTCTCGTGAAATGTGAATCTAAGGAAACCAGGACAAGAAAAAAATCTGAGTTTATGTTCATAGAGCTTACATCTTAGGATCAGAAGAAGATGCAAGTTCTGCCAACTCAGGTTCTTCTTGCAGTTTAGTCCATTATTTAAAATGATTATAGGTAAAGTAAAACCAAGCACTTTCTTCAGTTCACAAAAGAACTGGCTAATATTCCAGTCTTGTAAAACATTTATCTGCCACCATGAAGCTCAGATCTGTATCATGACTCTGCAAGCCAGCGATCACATTAGGCTTATATTGTAATACATTTATAATTGTGATAGCCACTTTGAAACAATACCAAATTCCAGAGCACAATAGATCTATGAATATTAGGACAAGATTAAGTAATTTAAGTTCAAAGAAAGCAGATATGGGAAGTGAAATTTTTTAAGTGATCAAATATCTGTATCCATGGCAATCTATGGCAATTTTGATAATATATAATGTAGTTTGAAGTATTAGCCCACAACAAGATAGTTTCAAGGGCCAAATAATTCTCTGAACAGTCCAATCTTTGATGAAAGTCAGCATCTTTCATATAGCTAGGCTTGTACAAGAACAGATATGATAAAGAAAAGCCACCAAAAAGTTACTCTGTGCAATGGAAAGGATAGATTGAGACTCCATAATCATCCATTAAAAACCCTGCGGGATGAATAATAATTAAAACTATATGAAAAACAATTGACTACAGAAAAGCTTTTGGTATGCAGTATGTCAGTCTTCGCAGTGCATGCAACATCCAGCTTTGTTGTCTGTTGTGGAGATTTCACTACATGTCTTGAAATGAGGGCAACTTTCAAGTTATCTTAACATTGTGATATCCTTACCACAGGCTCTCTGGGGAATTCATGTTTTTGTTGTGTATTTTCAGACTTCCTGTGTGGGAGACTGCCAAAAGTATTATTAATGCAAATGAGATGAGGATACTCTTTCTTAAACACTTGAAATCCTCATTCGCAATGGAGAATTTTATATTACATTTACACATTCATATATTAACAAAATACAAATGAAGACATTTAACCCCCAAGATTTGTCTCCTTCTGAAGCTGGCACAGGAAATTGTACCAGTCTGGGGCTTGCTCAGATGTCAGTTTAGTTCCTGATGACCATGCTTTAGGCTGCTGTTATGTATGCTGTTTTGAAACACCCATTCCAACAATGTGCCAAGAATGCAAGGGCATCCCTTATCCCGCATATCTTCTCTAAGCCTGGCTTTGACAGGAAAAAATTTCTCCATTAGGGAAGCATTGTGGTAGCAAAATGATTCTTACATGACTCGGTTTAAGTACAAAGCATTCTGAAGCAAGAAATAACTTTAAAAGTCTTAATTGAAAAAGAAGTTTCACTGTATAAAAAGTCAATGAAACAAGACAAAACTGAAGCTTACCTGGTCATTCTTATTCAGTATCGAAGCTTGACTGCTTCTATAATTTTCTCATCATTCTGTAAAACCTGAACTAGGGAAAAAAAAAGAAGTTTTCTGGTGTCAGCAACAGATTTCATCATCCTGGTGTTTGATTTTTCTGATGAGGTTATACATGACCTCAAATAAACCACCTTCAAAGCCTGAGGACTGGAAGATTCTTTCCAGGTTTTGTCTTGTTAAGGGCTGCTCTTTAGCCAGCCTTCATTACCACCAGGGGAGCAGCTTTTCTTAGTGGACTTACAAACATTTGCGAATAAAGGTTTTTGTTTCCAGTGGTCTTTTGTGAAGGCTGCTGTGTTTGTAAATATTGATTGTATCTAGATAACTTTAATAAGCTCTCTGGCATGACAGGCTGCCTTGGAAGGCTCATGAAGGAACGAATTACTCATATATTACCGCTTTCTATACAGAACAAGCAATGGCATCATAGATTCATAGAATAGTTAGGGTTGGAAAGGACCTTAAGATCGTCAAGTTCCAGCCCCCCTGCCATGGATAGTGACACTTCTCACTAAACCATGTCACCCAAGGCTCTGTCCAATCCAGCTTTGAACACCACCAGCAGACCAAGTCTTGCAGAGGTTTCCATATTTGAAAGAACATTCTTTTGCTCTATTTTTTCTTTAACTGGCATTACAAACTGCTTGACAAGCACTAACTAATCAACTGGTAAATTCAGCATTACTATTCCCATACCGTTACTGGGAGAGGGGAGTAACAGGATTTCATGTCCAGCCTATCTCTAAGGAATTAGCCATTGCTAGAACTGAAGCACAGCACAAGTCTCTCTCTTCTGAGTGCAGTTCATTCTTCTGAAGAAACTCTTCTGATCTGTGGCATCACATACCTAGCTACCACTAGCCGGCAGTTCACTCTCAACTCTTTCTATCTCTCCATGGGCTATGCAGCCCTTCTGCTCCCTCAGGAAAGGCCAGTGCTTGTGTGGTTTGAATCAGGGAGTTGAGCCAGGTGAAAATAAAGAGATTTTTTGGACTATGTGAGTGCATTTGGGTTAGCTTACAGATGCACCAGTTCCCCAATCCAACTGACCAGCTGCTTGAGTGCTCACACTGGCAAAAGGGAGGAGGCAGCAGCACTGCGTGCAGGGATGCCTTTCTCAGAGAAAGCAAAGTTTTAGGTTGATGTGAGCTGGCCACAAAGTCACACCCCTATCTTCAAGGAAATGAAGCCTTGATAGAGCCATATGGTTTAATAAATGACAGTCTAACCAGTGCAGAGCCAGTATAGATTAAGCCAAGAAAAGACTTGCCAGCCACTTTCAGCGAGGTCAAGCAAGTGGTATGTTTGTTTATTGCACCACTAAACATTCATTTTTAAACTACTGATCAGCAAATTTGTAGATATCGTATATCTTGAAAGTTCCCTTTTCATTTCTCTCCCAAAAGAAAAAGGTTAGTTTGAAGGATTACAGTGTGTACTTTTCACTGACAAGGAGATTTCTGCACATGCTGTTTGTTTGATTGTCTGTGTAGAGGCCCATTATGCATAAATCAGTGCAGAGAAATAGGGGATTGTTTTATTACACAATGAAGTTTTCCAAAAATGTCTTAATTTCTTGTTCAGGAAATGGCACCATTGTTTACTTGAAACAGATATGTCCAATGGCCTGAAGGGATTTTTTTTAAGGAGACAGCCTGGCCATCACTGTGAGTAAGAGTGTTGCATTGTTCTTGACAATGGCAATTAGGAAGATATTTTGATCTGAAGATAATTAGCAATAATGGCAAAATGCTATTCCAAAGCTTGACAATTTTTCCAAATGTTGGAAGATGAAATGAGTCCAGTTCTTGGGACAATTTTCAGGTTACTCAAACGTCTTGCTTAATAGCAACAAGAAATCAGCTATGAAGAATCTCTGTAATTTCCATGGTATTAACTTACAGTGCATTTCATACACAAATGAGCAGGACTGGCAAGTTGCTATGCCAACATCTTAAATCCCTCAAATTTTATTATCCTGGGGTCAGATTAACAAGATGTTAGTGAGCAGAACGACTGCTCTTAGTCCTTTTCCATGTGACCCCTTAAATCCTATCAATTGTTTTTTCCCAACAATAGTATCTATTTTCCTCATTCCAGTCCCTTCTCCCCAAGACCACTCCTCCCACTTTATCAAGACCTCTGTGATATTCCTCACCTTCCTTCTTCCCATTCACTTCCCTGAAATATACTGGCCCACTGTACTTTTCATCAAACCTTCCTGGCTTCCTCTATTATTCTTGGTCCTGCATCCTTACATACCCAGGGACCCATTATACCACGGGTACAAAATTAAGTTCTCCTATTCCAAGGATAATTTATTTTCAAATCTGTCTCTGTGTGAACTGCTGGAAGGGCAAGTGTAAGACGATTTAAGAAGAGAAAGATAAATCTGAAACATTTTACAACTGTACCACAATACCCAACGCACATCACTCAAGGCAATTTGTCTTGAACGAGATCACATCCCCATGCTTCAACAGGTTAGCAGAACTGATCTGTTCCACCATTGCACATGACAATGTGTTGGCATACAGAAGCTCAAAACCTCTGCTGCATGCAGATTGTGCTGTTTGCAAGATGGGATGAGTGAGAGGCTTGCCAGGCAGCCTGTTGCGGTTCCAGATTCTCCAGCTAATTCAGTGCTTGTCTGGACAGCTTTAAACTATACCAGCTGCTAACAGTCCCCCATGGGATCATTTGCTAATTGCAGATTACCAGAAACAGCAGGACATCCCTTTCTTCTCCAGGGGTAATCCTTGCCCTGGGATGGAGGAGAAGAGAATTTAAGAACCAAAAGCACGAGCCTCAGCTGAGAATTGCCTGCATGTTAGGGACAGCTAATAAGTTGGTGAATGCTCGCGCGATTTCTGGTGCTTTTGTGCTCTTTCATGCAGGGAATCTATCTTTTGCCATATCAGCCTATTAATTTATCAGTGTGGGTATTACACACCAGAATGGCTCCATTGTAATTTGTTCAAGTGTTTGGTATCTGGGTTTTCGCTAATCCAGGTCTGTGCTGTCCTATCAAATTGATGTATCTGTGTTGACATTTGTACTGAACTCACCTGTCTGGTTCATCTCACTTGAGAAAGTCTTTATCTCGTTTTTTTCCCACACCAGAAATTTGATTGTCAGATCCTTGGTGTTACTTCAGTGCAAAGAACATGAAGCTGTAGTCTGTATGCCCAGGACACGTTTTCAAATGATAAAGTTTTAACAGCAGCAGTGATCCTTAAAATGTTTAATCCTTCTTAGTGACTTCTTTGTATTTCTCACTGGAATTATTTTGAAGCTTCCATTACTATATGGGGCACCCATTTCTTCTTACTAATCTTTGGAAAGCGGAGAAATTCTCCAAGAAAGATGACAAAACCCTGAGTCAGATTTCAAATTCCAAGATCGCTTCTGTGAATGGCTCTCCAAATCACAAAAGCTTCCAGAAGATCTTTTTACTGCCGATACCTGTCTTAACTGTGTGACTGCCAAGCGTCAGTCTGGCAGCGCTACCTATTGCATGAAGAAGAATTTCTTCACCTGTCACTAGAGGGCAACACAGCTGCTCCCATCATTACACCGCTCCGCAATACTCTCAGGCAACTCTGCCCAAATCCACCGATGCGAATTTCACGCCAGAATTCGCATTATTTCCTCTACCCATGCTCAGGTACTGGGGTTGATAGTCACTTTTTGAACGCTGTTGAACAGATGATCCTGAATGTCGCTAATAGGAGAATGTCACTGAGGGGAGAACAATTGATGCTGTTTACAGCAATAGGATTTCTCAGTTTGTCATGCTTCCTCATAGGGGTCATTGTCCACACTGCAGCGCTGAGAACAATAACTGCAATTAGATACAGACAAGTAGTCCATGATTTTGAACTATTGATGCCAAAGGGAGATTTATTGCTGACTTAAATTCGTGCAGGATTTGTTCTTTGGTACTGACTTTTACTCACAACTGTGTATAACAGAATATTATTTATAATTAAACTGACTTTCTGAGAAGTGATTCAAGAGCAACACGGACCTCTGAGTTTCGTGCAAGCTGGGGTGGGGGGGAGGGAGCTGAGGGAAAAGGAAGAAGGTTGATCTGTCACATGTAACTCTCTAATTGCCAAACAGGCTAACTTGTCTTAACCTGCAAGCACCTGGCATGGAAACTATCATTTTGAACATTCCTAAATACAGTAATGCTTTCATTTAACCATGCCTGTGTTGGCTACGTTTAATGGTGGTGTAATTTCCAAAGGAGATAACGCTGTGTGATTACCTAGTATCAAAGGTGATTTCAGTTGTTTCACTGAGATTAACTTTTTACAGCCCCCTCTGATTTTTTTACCATGTTGCCCAACCCTACTCTGTCTTGGAGTCAGAGTTCTCTGATTTCATGTAATTATCTTGGGACGGTTTCCAAGTATGCATATGTTGGATTACCACCTGAGTGTATTTTCTTCCCTGCTTACTCAAGTGGTGCCTCCAGATCAGCTTTCAAGGAGCCTATAAATATATATATGTTCAAGCCTTGCAAATTCAAATGTGAAGCTCACATACTTGATTCCTTCCTCTTGTTTCTCTGGAGACGTGTTTGCAGGACAACCCCACAGTTTTTCTCCCATTCCATGCAGAAAATGCAAGTAGCTCTAACTATTAACTTTATATATATATATATATATATATATATATAAAGAAGGTAAAAGACATCCATATTTAGGTCTTGCAAAAATTTTCTTTTGTACAGAAGGTCTCGTCAAGTCAGAAGAGTTAAAATATGATGGAGTCAGAGTATGGGAGGAAAGGATCTGGGGAGGAAAAGCTCTGGAGCTGTCTCCTCCCCCCAGATGCACCTCATGAAGGAACACTATTCAGCGGAAGGCTAATAATATATATCTCTTTTAACCAAGTATCCTTGTACATGGCATACATCCCTTGTCATATGTGATATGGAAGCCCCTCCCATGAACTAAAAATACTTGAGGGCTCTGAAGACAGATACATTACCACCATATTTAGATGTACTTGCTTCTGGTACATTGGGATATTATAGACACTTGCATTAAAACACAGTTTGGTTCTTTTCTCCCAAAGCTTTGGGTTAAAAAAATAAAAAGAAGTGCCTTTTAATTTAGTTGCAACTTTTTATTAACAAGTCCCTTTTACTAAATACAGCATCTTCTCTTTTGAAATGCAGGACTTGCAATTTTGTAATTTGGGGTTGGCTCGTATGTCCATTTCCTTCAGTATCCTCTTCCTGGTGCTGCCCAGTATAGCAAACTTCAGAAGGCGGCAGATGAAATCCTGCTGCTGGTTAGAATGAAAACTGCCATTTTTCTTTCTCAGAAAAATTATGCAGAATTTAAATAGCTGTATTCTAACACTCAGCTATATCCCCATTCATATTTTAAAGTAAATGTAGATGCCCTCCTAATTTTTGTTGCTGGAAGCCAGCTTCACTATGTTTTACCCCCTCTTAGCTCTTTCCAAACTTAAAGACAATAAAAGGTGATGAAAAAGTCTTTGTGGTGAATCCCAAGTCTAGGATATCCCCAAGGCATTGTGGTTAGCACAAAACCAAGAAAAGCATTTAATTCCGTAGATAGAACCCAGCCCTTTCAGTAAGTGAACACATGCCTATTAAAAACTCATCTTTTTGGAAACCTCAACAATTCCAGGGAAATATTTTGATAGATTTGGGCAGATAAATTCTCTCCAGCCCCTCTGCACACAGTGGGGTTTGTTGCTGGGCCTCAGGACCACACAGGCACTGAGGAAGAGCAGTGAAAGGTATGGACAGGACAGTTAAAATGGGAAAAAAAGTTGTGCTTGTTTTTCCTACCAACCCTTCTTCTGAATCGAAACAGTCATCAAAACTCAGAATGGGAACTTTAAAGCCCATCGCCCCCTTCTTGCTTTCCTCTTCCTTCCAGAACGCCTCACGCCCTCCGGGAAGCAGAACGAGGTGAAGCCATCAGGGCCTCTTGACACCGCATCTCCTCAGGACACGGCCCAGCAGCAGGGCCAACCGGCGGGCCAGCGACGGCACCGAGCCGCCGTCAGCCGTGAGCTCGGAGCCCTTTCCCTCCCCTCAGCCTACAAGGAGGGACACGAAGAGGAGCATGAAGAGGAGGATGGGTTTCACCCCGAAGGGCTGCCGCCTTCAGCCGTGAGGTGACGAGAGCGCCGCGCCGCCCGCCCTGCGGACACGAGCCGCGCGGCGCACAGGTGAGAGCCGTCGGCGAGGCGGGAGGAGGGAGGGGTGTGTGCCCCACACCCGACCCCTGGGCGGGCCGGGGGACCTGAGTGGATGGAGCCCGCGTCAGTCAGGGGTAGGGCGAGGCCGGTGACCGGGGATAGCGGCCCCCGCCCGGCAGCGCGGCTCCAGTTGTGGAAGAGCAGCGGCACTATGCGGACGGCCGCCGGGGTAAGAAAGGAGAGGCACCTGCTCTCTGTGAGGGCTCCCTTCGCGGGCTTGTCACTGCTATGGTGCCGCCGTAGCGGCAAGCCCGCCGGTCCCCTCGGCTGTTCTGTTCATCTGTTTCTTTCTAGGACGTGGTGGGCATCCTCTGCCTGGTGTCGGTGGCGGCCGCGCTGGATTTCAAGTACCACCACACCGAGGAGCTGGAGGCGTACCTGAAGAGGGTTCACGCTGCCTACCCCTCCCTCACTTACCTGCACAGCATAGGGCGCTCGGTGGAAGGTAGGGGAAGGGACAGTGTGTGGGGGGGGAAGCTTTCTGGTTTATTTAAACTGGGGCAAACACGGGTAGAAGCGGCTGCGGTGGCGTTTCGTGGGCGCTTGCTGGCGGCAGGGTTGCTTTAATTCCAAGTGACGGTGCTTCTCTGCTTCATCTCTGAAGTTTCCTCTTTCTTCTGCTTCAGCGTGAATAACTAACTCGGATGACACATAGGGTGCTTCAGCTAGGGTAGGAGTGCCTCAACACCTTTTTGTTTAAGAGTTGGAAACCTCCTAAGTGGCAATTTCAGAAACAGGGCTCTCTTTTAAAAAGCTTAGGATGTTGTGGTGTCCCGTTTGCCGAGTGTCCATTCTAGGTGGGGCTGTAATAGGAGTATGGTTTCTAATATGTGGCTATGTTAAAAATAACCTCTCTTTTGGCTCTGCCTATTATTCCAGTAAATCAGGACTGGGTAGAAAAAGGACTTCAGTTTCGATACTGATATAAGGTTTTATGTCTTATATGAATAATGGGATTCGGCCTCAAACCCCACAGGCAAATATCCTGAAATCAGTAGTTTCCTTTCTGGCCTTATATGGCTATCTGAATTCATTATAATACTTTCTTACAATAAATTTTCACAGGAAAAGAAAAAAAAAACAACTTTTAGTTTAAGGTGTTAAGTAGTTTAGTGTTTGCTATCATATAAATAACATGTATTTATCTAGCTTTAAGAAAAAAGATAGATTTCAATTCGGGAAAGTAAATTGCTTCGATAAGAGGTATAACACTAGGCAGAGACATTAATACTATAAAAGCATCATCTGTTCTTCTAATCCCATTTCATACCACTGGAAGGAGACAGTGTAGCATCTATTATCAAATCTGTGCATGTGTATAAGAAGGTCTGCTGCCTTCTAGGTAGATAACTGTGAAGAATGCTAGTAACTTCTCGTGCCTCCTTCCTTGTTAGCATGTATGTCTTTGCATTTTTCTTACATTTACTTGTATTTGTCTGGGACGTAACTCTTAACTGACAAGAGGGTTCTGTTTCAGTGAAGTATCAAACAGCTGTTGTTGCAATGGCTATGAGATCTTGTCTCTCTGTGTGTGGCTACATTCATATTAGGAAGTATCGCTGTGGGAATACTCCAAGTAGACAGGGAAGCTGCGTTCTTCCTGGTTTCACCAAAGGCAGGATCATAATGGATTATGTTAATCATTCACACAGAGGAGGCTAGTCCCTTTAAGTGCAAACTACTATGTATCCACATCCTCATTTTCCTACCTTGAGGGGACTTAGCTAATGTTTTAATGATAGGACTAGATTCTGACTCTTCTGGCAGGAACTCTGCTGGCTTATCTCCATGGAGGTAGGGAAAAAGGGAAACCCTTTCATCCAACCTGAGATTGAAATTTTGGCTTTTACATAACTAGACATCTGAAAGTTGATAACATGAAGTGTTCAACTTGTCTGAGTTCCATCAGCATGAAAACTAGAAATGCATCATCTCTTGATTGTAACTCAGCAGTGTACTGAAACTTCATTCATACTTTGGTTATGTTACCTCTGCTCTGCCAAACTATGTGAGAAGAGAATTGTGTGGGCTCTGCCTTCTGTCAGCTATGTGTCATGATTTGCATGTCCTGTGTGCCTGCAGTATTCTTCTGAACAGGATAGCGGGCAGTGGAAACCTTCCTGGTGCCATATAAAGCAGAGTGGCAGTGAAAAATGCTCAGTGCTTCTTTTTCCTGCATGTTTAGAGATTTCTACCTCTGTTGAGAAACCTGTGTTTAGAGTTCCCTGAAATATGGTAGAGGATGTTCCTAAATCAGGCTAGCGTTCCCTGAAATATGGTAGAGGATGTTCCTAAATCAGGCTCTTGGTTTTTTTGCTCATACTAAAAGTATGTGGAAATGGAAGTGCTATAATTTTGGTGGAATTAAAGATTCAAGTTTGGTAAACAGGCTGAAGTTCTGTTCCTTTTTTCTATGTTAAGTTGACACAAACAAGAATACATGTGTGCACTTGCACTTACTGGTACGGGTTTACTAGTGTTGTCCCACAGCCAGTTAACAAAATGTACCAACTGATGATAAACAGAAATTTAGTATCTCTTTACAAAGTCACATAGTGACAGGACAAGGGGGGAATGGCTTTAAACTCTCAGAGGAGAGATTTAGACTAAGCAAAATGACCAGTTCTAGCTTCTCCTCAGATGTAGCTTGATAATCGTGGTGGCCCTCTGCTGGACTTCTTCCTGTGTGGTGGTGTCTTTGCTGCCCCAGGAAACCCATATCTGGGCATGGTACTCTAGATGTAGCTTTACCAGTGCTAAGTGGAAGGGAATAACAAGTTCCATCAAGATGTTGGCTTTTCTTCTTGCTGATGCTGAAGCATGCAGGCTGCCTTTTGTGATATGAGAGCACACTACTGACTCACATTTATCTTGTCTACCTGAACATTACTCCCACACCCTGCAACCCCGAAGTTGCAAAACTGCAGCCTAGCTATTCTGCAGCTTGAACAAGCATATGGGTTATATTTTTGGCTGACAATCCCAGTATGCAGTTCTTCCATTCCAGGTGCAGGACTTTGCATTTGCCTTTGTCAAACTCCATGAGTTTTCTGTTGAAAAATTCCTACAGTTGTCTAGGCCCTTCTGAATGGCAGCCCTGGCACTGATGATGTTAAACAGTATCAGCTTCAGTATCACCCCTTGAGGAATATCGCTAATAATTTGTGGTCACTTAAACCATGAATTGCTCTGTCCAACCAGCTTCTGACCTTACTGTAGACTACTTCTCTAATCCATACGTTCCCAGCTTGTGCACGAAGACATGGTGAGGGTGACAGAGTAATGAAGCAGGCTGGTTAGGTAGATTGTGGAGTCTCTATCCATGGAGATATTTAAAAGCCATCAGTCCACAGTCCTGGGCAACCTGCTGTAGTTGGCTCTGACTGAGCAGGGGAATTTGATCAGGTGACCTACAGAAGTCCCTTCCAACTGATTAAGGTTCTTTTGGGAGCCTTGCTGAGGTCAAGACTAAAGAAATTGAGTACTTTCTTTCCCACTAAGCTGGTCCTTTCTGCACGAAAGGTAAGCTGTCAAGTATAATTTGTCATGCGTAAATTTGATAAGACTTTTAAAGCATAATTAATATATGTAGACTATAAAAGCAGTGTGCATAGCAGAGCTACTACCAAGAGTCTCAATGAAAAACAAAAGATGCCAAATCTGTTTTGTAGTGGTTTACATTACCATATACAAATTCACTAGTCCTCTGCCAGATTACTAGGAAGAATGTGTTCTAGACTGGCAATGGCCAGTTCAGTCTTTAGGTCTATATATTTGGAAGCCATGATGTTTAATTATGGATGTAATCTGCAAAGCTATTATCCTTAACTAAGGGGAGAAGATGGCTTAAAAAGACAAAATGTGGCTGACAAAACTGAGTGTTATCTGTTTGGCTTTATTTAGTAGGTAGCCTCAAAGACCTCAGGATTTTTGTAGAATGATTTGTATGCTTGTGAGAAACCGGATATGGTCTTATAAGCAGCTAGGCAGGGATGTGTGGTGGCCCAGAAATCTTAATTCTTTTGTGTTGTTTTAAATGGTTTGCTAAATAAGCTCATAAAAGATCTTTGGCATGAGCTTTGTTTTCTAATATACACAGTATCCAACATCAGTATAGGATGTGCACTTTATAATAATAATAATAGAGGAGGCTGCAGAGTTGTGTCAGTCATTAGAGAATGGACCTGGTGTAATCATATTGACCTGTGCTGCCTAATGGCACCCTAGTGAAAACCAGACTACACTTCAGCAAGCAAATCATAGTCTGTGCTATCAAAAAGGAAATACTTTATGTCTAAATATGATCTGTGACTTTTAACCTCTCAAGATATGGTGCTTTTATTCCTCTTTGAAAGGAATATGAGCGTGGTGGGAGGCAGACTTAAAGATCTAATAAATAGATATTTAGGCAAGCAACTTTGAAAGTGGCTTTTTTAGTACATATGCACTCTTTTAAAAACTCTTCAGGTACACTTAATGATTCAGATAAAGTGACTTTAGCTTGGTTTAGGTCTGGATTTCTGGCAGCCAGGCTGTATTTTTAGAATTCCAGTCAATTGCAACAGTTGCAAACAGCATCCTTAAGCCAGACCCTCCTCACTGAGCAGAAAGTTGTGTATGGTTGAAGTACCTGTCCTTTACCTAGTGACGAGCTTCAAAGTTGACTTCATAGATTAACATCTCTGTGGCAGATTCTATCATTGGAGAGTCCAAAAAACTAAATTGACCATCTCTTTATATGGTTTCATTAGAAATTTTCAGAAACAGCTTCTTGCAAGAGAGCTCTCCTGAAAGCTTTCAGGTGAGAACTTTGGTTTAATAATTCTATTCTGTTCCTTGCTAGTCAATTGCTCTGTTATCCTTGACCTGGCACATTCCATCCATTAGTTTTAAGCACTTTGAAACTTTCACTATTCCACCAGACACCATACATCCACTTCCTCTTTTCCCCGCTTACAATTATTCAGCTGTCCCTGCTCTGTGAACAGGCCGAAGTGTGCAGGGTGTGTGTGCCCAGTTTGGGTTTTGAAGTTCATGCCCAGACTTCCACATGTCTGAGTGCATAGAGGATATGATATACTATGTTGAAAGAGTATTTGGCAGGGCTCCCAGCAGGCCAGGTTTCTCAGTGTGTTAGAGCTCATTATGTCTGCTTCCTATCTGCATTCATGGGTTTCCCTTCTCAGAAGACAAAAGTCAATGGTGCATAACCAGATTTCCATCTGATAAGCAGCTGCTACTTCAGTAAATAGAGGGTGCAGTAGGTACTAGGACTCTGGCAGCTCAGTAGGAAGTGTGCATCTACCTGTTAATAGAGAACTTAGGCAGTTAACCTGTCCCTGACATCATCCTGCACAAATATCAGCGGAACATGTGCCCAGTATATACCACAGATAGTTATTTCTTGACTTTTATGATACAGTGTGATTGATATTTTAAGGTGTTTACAGGCAGCTATTGAACAGGGGAGCCCTACCTTAAGGGTCATTTTAATTCTGTGAAAATATTTAATAGTAAATGCTCTACTTTTCTACTCTGGATATTGATACTCTGTGAATGAAGCTGGACAATGATGCTTACCTGGAACTTATTTTCAGGAACTGTTTTTCAGACACTTCATGTGATGCAATATGGAAGGAGTCTGGGTTACTAGCATCAATAGTAAAACGCACTGTAAATTTTATTGACTTTATATTAGAAATGCTTACATTCTGGATGTTTTTACTTTGTTTAAAGTACTAGAAAACAAATTTTACTGCTGGAGGAAACAAAACTAAAATAAATAACCATAAAATATTTATACTCTACTCTAATTCTTATCAGGCTAGTTTCAGGGTCCTGGCACTCTACAGAAATAGAATGAGAAGGTTATACATAGCCCAGTGTACTCTGAAGTAAGTTGCTCAGTGTTAGTCATTATTAAATGTTTGTGCAAACTAAAAATAAGTACCAGTGTATTCAGAAAGAAGGAAGAAAGAAGGTTAAAAAGAACTCTTTTTGTCTTGAAAGAAACAAATTTTCTTGAGGAACATCCACAGGGGATATGATGTCTTTAAAGAAAATACTGCAATTATTTTTTTCTTTGCTACATGATGTGAGGTATATTTGAGTAGAAGAGTATTACCTTCTGTTTGTTCCATTTGCATGACTGCTGCAGACGGCTTCCCTCCTGTCTCCAATTCTGTTCCTCCTCATCTCTCATCCCATGAATTTCTTTAGTAGTGTGGATCACAGCATGGCATATGTAGATAATATAAAGCATTGAGGTATTCAGTGTTCGTTTTTAGAAACAAGGAATGAGAGACTTCCCACTGAGGGCTTCATGTAAATCATATTAAAGTCACTTGGCTCAAGTCCACGTTTTCATTTAAAAATGGGCATTCTAAAACTTACTGTGATAGTTGGCTTTACCCATTCTTGCCTGCCTCTCTTGAAATTTCCTCCCTGCCCTTTATGTGTCACTTGCTCTCTTTAGTGCCTTTCTTCATTACCATCTTTGTTTTAGTCAGTTCTTGCAGCGTATAAAGTCTTCTTGTCCTCAGTGAAGCTAAAAAGTCTTTAAAAGTTGGAACATAATTTCCTATTTCATCTGACTGCATCCTCTAGCAATTTAGTTATCAGAATTATTCAAGTGGGACTACTGCGTAGCTGAAGAATAAATATAGTCCTACTGCATCAGTTCAAAAGTCCATGCCACTACATAGGTTAGTCATGTGCAAACTAGCTTCTGATAGACAAGTACAAAGACTTTTGTCTGATAACATGACTTAACATTGCTTTTTTTTATCAGCATGGCTATGCGAATAAGTACAAGTAACTTATAAAATACGTAGCTTGGTCAGTGTAAGTTATATAAAAGACTGATAAAACATTGCTCTTTGAGGTACAATCCACTGAGCACATTGCTATTCTCTTGCAGTGAAAATTAAATAATTTGCCTAAATATTCATTTGATGCTTGCTCTGAATTGGCTTATCATTATTGTGAGTTCTGTGCTATCTCCTACCCCTAAAAATAATAATGGAAGTATGTGTGAGTTGAGCAGTTTTTACATACATGTGTACACACAAATACAGTTCTTCAGAGGATCTTGTGGGAAGAGGCCCTTCAAAAAACTTTTTGAAGAGAACCTATCCTAGCAACATAGATCAAGTTTTCTACTACTGGAATCTTTATGCTGTAACTTTGAAATGGAGAGATCTAATGTATTTAGAAATAGTTCACTGTTCCTATGAGCAGCATTTATTTAAAACCAGCATTGTGGGAAAAATCTCTGATCTCTTGCTTCCTCTCAGTTCCTTGCTTTGTAGTTGTCTAGTTGTAGCATATATTTGTCAAACATTTTTTTTCAGAGCAGTATAGGTCTTAAGCCTAAAGCCATCCTGTTTTCCCTCAGCAAGATTTTACAGCTTTCCATGTTTGTTTAGAAGTAGACAGAATTGACAACTGGATATTGTAATTAACACCAGTGAAGTGAGCAATGCTGGGGAGCTTGTGTAACAGAATCAGCAATTGCAGCTGGTGGGTGCAACTTGATTCTTGCCTAGCTGGTGATGAGGAAGTAAATATATAGAAGACTGTTCTTTTACCTAAAACCAAAAAAAAACCTATTCCAAACACCCAGACATGGAGCTCAGGGTACTCGGAATGCTGCACAATACAAAAATTAACTACTGGGTTCTCTTCCCCCCTCCCCCCATATAGGATGCTGCTTCTTGGAGAATTGTACGTAAACTTTAGCCATGTGAATGAGAGGTGTGATCTTGAAACATGGCTTGTGATCCTTCTTATAGCTCCTAACTGTGCTGACATTTTAACTCTGATGATCTGCTGATTGCAGTGGGCAGATCAAACCTGTATGCTTACTTTGAGTTGCTTTCAATATGCAAGTCAGCGTTGACTTACAGAGGTCCTAAATAATTATTTACTTCCTCAGACTGCTGTTTTCTGAGTTGCTGGAGGTAGCACGGGAAGAGAAAGAGTTTCTAAGAAAGAAAAAGAAAACAACCATTAATAAAGTGATGGCCTTCAGTCCTTGGGTCATGCTACATGGCTTATATTCCCTTAGGTATAGGGGAAATGGGGTGAATAACAATGCCAATGATCAGTGATATGGGTTGAATTGCTCTTTCAGTACAATATTGCTCAAGTAAAAACAAATTCTGATTGCAAACTTAAAAAGAAATGAAATTCATCCTGTGCCTATATCACCCAGAACCTCAGCCTGTTTTCATTCTTCTCTTACTTGAGGGGAGAGCACAGGAACACATTCCTCCCAACCCACTTCAGGTGAGAAGACTTTCTAGTAAAGTTTTACCAATAGCTTTCTAGTCTCTTTCCACAGAAGAGCAGTGTTTCTTTTGCATCCCTTCTGCCTAGGACCACTGACTGTAGAACCCTACAGCTACCTGATTCTCGAGGTTGCGTAACTATAGCTTTTACTGTATGTAGCTACTGTATGGGATACCGTGTTCAGCTTGTTCACATAAGTACCAATGGAGACCTCCTTATAATGCATTAATTAGTTGATAGGTAAGATGTGATTTCTTACCCTGAAGCATTTATCCCTTAGGCAGTTGCTCTATGCATGATTTTGCATAAATAGAAAATTAGTTGGGTTTGGCTTTTTTAAAGGCTTTTTCTTTGAATGAAAACTGGATGTGTACATGACTGCTAGTCTTGCTTTCAGAGCTCTTGTGAATTAAGTAGCTACTGGAGATGAAAATAAAATACATAGGGCTGGCTGTATTTCTCCTCCCCTTCCAGCTGAGATATTACTCTTCCTATAAACCACTTCACCTCTGGCACAGTGACTTGTAATCTATGTAGTGGCTAAAATGTGAGGAAGAGGTTAGAGGATGCTTTGAAGCAGATGATTCTGCACTTTGATATATAGGGCTTACTTATATTTTTGGGAAAGGTCAGACTATGGCAGATGGAGTTATTTAACTAAATTACCATAGCTGCTTTGTAACATGCTGAGCTCACAGGGGATTTAGGATCACTGAGTTACATTTCCTGTTTGTTCCTAGCCAATGTGTTCTACGTGCATTGGTCTTGCAGTTATCTGCATTTAAATATCTTGAGCAGATCTGGAAAAGTAACATTTGTCCTAAATAAAATGAAACTGAACTATGCTCTCAAGAAATACAGTCCTACAGCATCAGTTCAAAAGTCCAGCCTGGTCCAGTATCCTTTTTTCCTAGAACAGCTGGAGGAAATTCAACGAATAAGGTAGGCACAAAATGCTATTTCCCAAGCAATGTGCAACCTGGCTGCTTCTGACAAAGTGCATTTTGTAATTGTGGTGGACTTAAAGTAGGGTCAGTACTGGTCTGATACGTAATTGCATTAGGCTGATCTCAAAATCCAAGGCAAAACAAAGGCCACCAGAACACATTTTTTTGCAGAGACAAAGGATTAAGCTACTGTTTGTAGGTAATAATGCTGTCTAAATCTTAGTTATTCGTAAACTATGTGTTTGCCTGCTGCCTATCTTAAAAGGCAGTTGCTAATGTTTCAAAGGAGACATTTTGTTACCCATTTGAGAAGTTGGAAGCAACTGGTCAAACTAATGTAGCTTGTCAGCTAAACCAGAAAGATGATGTAAGGATTGGGCTCTTTTAGAAATGTTAAGAAGCTGTTCACTTTAGAGCTTGCTTGCTTAACAAGTAATAACTCTGCTCATGATGATCCAATGGCACTACTGCGAATGGGTAATATTTGTTTCTTTTATGGATACAGAAGCTTTTCTCAAAATTGCTTGGTGCGTAGCAATTTCGCGCCTTTCTCAGAAAATAAAGGACACACTTTTAGAACTAGGCTTAAAACCCTCATGGTAATAGAAACAAAAGTTAGTGGAAAGGAATAATAGACTATTTGGTTTCTGGGAATGAATATGAAACCAGTTAGTATAAATATTGGGAAAAGCCTTTTCAGGCTAATTCTGCATTGTCTGGTGTTCTTCCCTCAGTGAGCAATACTGAGCAAGATTAGTGTGTATTTTAAAAACAATATTCCCCTCTGAGTTGTTCTTATTTGGATTTGTAAAATTTATCTGTATTTCTTGATTTGTGTTCAAATAAACCATGAGGTGCTATTGTAGAGACTGCTCTGGACTGGAAAGTTTTGTTTTATGCATAAAGTGTGCTCAGCTTGATTATTAGAACTTGGAATGGAGCAGTTCAAATCATGTATACATAGGAAAGAAGGGGTTGTTCTCACAAGATACAAGTCCTGTGAAAGTGTCTAAAGCAGTAATGTATGTCCCAGTTGACCAAAGATTTGTAAACCTTTAGAAAGATAAGCAAGAACATGAACCATGAATTCCTTTGACTCATTTCCTTTCTCAAGTGCTTTGGTTACAAATAAACACTGTCTAGGGGGTTTGAGAGTAATTTGGTTATTTCTTCAGTTCTGCTTACAAGGTAGTGACTCTAAATTGGATTGTTGGGTATAGTCTTTGGATGTAGATAGGTACTTACTCAGTTGAGGGAAATAGTTTGGGCTTTTGTTGGGTTTTGTTTGATTTTTTTGTTGTTTTTTTTTTTTTTTTTCCTTTAGAGAGTAGTAGCCTTGTGCTTGTGATAAGGGATGATGGGAAGGGCCTAGAAGTATTACGTTAA
Organism: Forpus xanthops; assembly: GCA_032466535.1. Lineage (NCBI taxonomy): Eukaryota > Metazoa > Chordata > Aves > Psittaciformes > Psittacidae > Forpus > Forpus xanthops. The sequence continues at coordinate 23,937 of JASSUY010036345.1, forward strand.
GCAGTGGCCTCAGCATAGTTGCTATATCAGTGGTAGTATTGACTGAGATGGAACTGTCTGTGTTAGCACTCTGGAAGTTGACAAGTGGAAACACAAAGCATAGGATAGACCTAATGTTATGAAATAAAACTAAAAATGCTACACATGTACTGTACTTCATTAAACAGGTTCTTGGGGTACAAAACAAATACTAAAACCTTTGCTCCCCTCCCTAAACAGGAAATGCAATCTGCTGAGGAGGGAAGGCATGCTAGGCCTGCAATCTGATGTTGCCATGAGCTCCTTTGATTTGTTCTGCTTGACTATGCAGCATGCTGAGTACTGTCAGATATGCCTGGTTAACATGTGATTCATCTGTATCTATTTAATCTTTCACAATACCTTGAAAACTTTTGTGATGTCCTAGCTTTTTTTGGGATATCAATTTTGTTCATTAGTAATGCTAAAACAGACTATGTTTCTCCGTCTCGGTGGACCATGAGAACATGGTATACTGAAAGTAAGGATAAACTCTCACAAAAGGAGCTGATGTAACTACTGTTGTTCATACGGATGTATATCTAATCCCAGCTTCAGGTATGTAGTTTATTCTGAGTATAAACCAGACACCTTAAGTATCTGTTTTCTGAGCAAAAACAGCTGCCTTTTTTTGGCTGACAATTTACAGAATTTTTATCCCCAAAGGATACATACATACTGTGTGTCATAATCTGGAGGCTGCTTTACTCAACAGTCTGGCTAGATTAAATTTGTGCATTTGCTCAGGCTTGTGAGGCTGCTTCTGCAATGCTACTATGTCTGTCATTCTGATTGAAGCTTTTCTGGTTATATGAAGTGTTGGTAACTCAAATTCTGTTAGACTGTGAACCAAGCCATGTGTGCTGTTGGGCAGTCCTCTTGCAGAGGTCAAGTTCCACAATAGCTTTAGATTTTCCAGCTTAAATTGGTGACGGCAAATCAGAGTACCACAGGGCAAGGATGCTGTGGGTGCTTGCTTAGCAAAAGGGAATGGCTCTCAAAGTCCTTCATTAGTTGTCATTAGTTGTGGTAGCGTTTTGCTGAAAAACAGCATTGTCCCACTGTTATGAAGAAACAAATGTTTTGTCTTCATACTGAAGCTTTGAAGTACAATACTGCCTGAGCATTGCAGGGCATGCAAGAACAGATATAAAAAAGTAAGAGCCAAAAAAAGGTTTGTGTTAGCACTGAAACAGACTTACCATGGCTATGATTTAAAAGTTAGAAGTGATAAAGCAGGATTTTTTTTTTATATTTTTATTTTTTCCTCTAAGATAAAGACTGACTTAGTCTTAGAAACTGTAAGGATGCCTTAATATCTTGCATGGCAACAATTAGCTTAGATTTGCTCTAGTATTACAGGTAGCCAGCAAGGATGGGCTATCACAAGACATAACAGAATATGTTGCCAAATGCAGTCAGTGTAATGTTTCTGACATCAGTATACATTGTTGCAGTGGACTGAAGAGTGCATGAGAGATTGTGGGAATTGTGGTATATCTGCAGAAGAATTTATCAAGGAGTGTATCTCATGCTGCCCTGTCTCTCCACAGTGTTTTGTATAAGTAATGTGGATGTTAGTTATTTGCATTGTTTTTCTTCTGTCAAACCATAATTACATACTGGCTGCTCTTGCAGTGGAAGCTGTTACAAAAATCAGCTGGTTTATTTCACTACTGTTATGTGGTGTTCTCATCATAGAATCTGGGCTGATGATCTGCTTGTAAAGGAATTGAGCTGGATTGACACAAGCTGTGCCTACGGCATATCCACTACTTTCCTATGTTCTCATAGAATAAAAACTTGCCTATCTGGTCCCTCCTCTTATTTTGCAGTACTTTGATTGTATGCTTTGGGGCTCAGAAATTAATAGTTTAAGTTTGTGTGGAGCACACTGGAATGAAGCCCTGATAGGATCAGTTCACAGCACTGCTGAAATCTCACTAGCCAATACCAAGCTGAAGAATAATGATAAAGCTTTTAAGTTGTTTGCACTTTATATTTAAGTTCTCTGCCTTTTATCCTTACTACTAAGGGGCCTTCCCTACAGTTTAGGGCCACATCTTTCTGGGTCATATACAAACCACCCTGGTAATATGCTACTTGGCCTGTAGAGTTTGTTGGCAAACATGGGATAAGTAAGAATAGAATGTAGTAAGTTTTAAGAAAGAGAATATGAAATATAAAGAAGTAAATTGTTGTGGCTTGTATCAAATCTCATAAGTATATTTTTTTGAGGTCATTACTTTGATTTAGTATAATGTCATGTTGTGGGTTTTTCTTTTTTTTTGTTGTTGGTTGGTTTGGGTTTTTTTCATAGCTTTGTGTTTTATAGATAACATAGATGGGATCCTAGTAGATTGGTATCTGAGGCTTACATTTAGACATCTATCTAAACCCTCAATTTTCTAGCCAGTGTCAGAGGAAGTTTTGTATGAGCATGTTCAGAGCTGCGCTGTTCAAACAGGTATTCAGTCAGATGTGAAACTGGAGTAAACTGGTTTTGATGCTGTTTCCCACAGCCTTCTCCTGGAAAAACTGGCAAGATATAGATTGGATATGTGGCCTGTAAGATAGGTAGGAAACTAAACAGTCACACTCTTAGGGTGGTGATCAATTGTTTTTATTCAGGCTGCAGCCCATCATAAGTGGGATCTTCCTGGGATTAATACTGGACCCTACACTGGTGAACATCTACATAAATGATCTAGACAATGGAAATTTTTTACAGTGGGAGAAATCATTAATTGGAACAACTTCCTATGCATATGCTAGTGTCCCCATCACTGGAGGCTTTCAAGGTGCAGTTGTACAGAGTGCTTGATAATCCATCTAGGCTTCCTTTTTTCCATCAAAAGTTGGACCAGGTCTTTTGAGGTCCCTTCCAGCCTGAGCTGTTCTACAATTGTGTGATTGTTGCTATGGTTAAGTTGTTCTGACACCTTATATTCTAATGAGAGGCAATCTTCCTTTTTCCTCTGTCCTGTGCCTTTCTAGGGAGAGATCCAGGCTGCAACACCTACAAACTGATTTGGTTTATTTCCCACTACATCTGAAGATTGATTTCAGTTCTCCATCTTAACTCCCAGTTTTCATGTGTCTGTTTAGAATACTGATATTATGCCATGAACTGTGCCACTGCTAAAAAACTTTTTAAAAAGAGCTTTTAAAAGCTACTTATTCTACGAGAAATTGTGTGGTCTAGCTATGTTGCAGTTATGATCTTGTTACTTGTGTGTTTCTAACCATGTGTCTCAGGACATTTGTCTTGATTACTTGAACTACAGTTTGCTAATTAGTGGGAGCAAATTTTGCTTTGGCAGTGAAAAATATCTTTTTGGTATACATTCAGTTGATTCAAAGAATGGGAGGCAGCTTAGCTGCTCGTTCCAGGTACAAAACCAGAGTTATCTAGGTTTTACTGATTAAAGGAAACTATTTAAAAGCTGAATCTTCTTATATGCAATAAATCACTGCTGCATGGAAAGAAATTTTATGTCATCTCTCATAGGTGCACTATCCAGTACTGCAGGCTGAGCAGACCCAGGAATTCATTTTAATTGTTAATGGTAGTTTTTAATACTTCTCACAAGCTGGAAATGCCAGGAAATAATTGGTGTCTCAGTTCATGGGAGTGTTTATCATGTAGATGGCCCTGGCCCTCACACAAACTGTAAACAGTTTAAACACTCATGCTGAAAAGGCTGATTTAAATCAGCACTTAATGCTGGTCTATACTTAGCTCTTCCTTCAGTTTCCCATGAGTGCAATTTCAAGTGGTAGCAGCAGGATTGAGTACTGCTGATGGTAAAGCATTGGAAATCTCTTTTTAAATTTGATATCAGAATACAAAATTACTTGCAGAAAGTCTTAAATGATGGAGCTATAGCATTTTAGATGTACTTTAACTTTTGTTGCTTTATACAACATATATATATACTATACTGCATATACAGTAAAAAATTGGTGCTAGTACTGGTGTAGGTAAGTGGCTGAAGCTTATGGCACTGTTCTACATTAGTTCATGAGATGATCCAGGAAGTCTGTGTGGAAGGGATGTGTTATTGATAGTAGTTGAATTTTAAATAGCCCTTATGATCTGCTAATTTTTATGTTCCCTTTTTTTGCAAGATAAGGAGCTTCATGTTTTCAAGACTGCAATATTGTTTGGCTGCTGTGATTAGATAATAAGTAGGTGGAAAGGTAACATAAATGTAGTCGAATATTGGCTAGCTTAGTGCAGCATCTCATGTTCCAGGTCAGTGTTTTGTGCTCATGTATGTGTAATCCTCAATGATATGAGGAAGCTAATGTTTTTGATGAGCACTTATTTCACGTGTTCTGAAAGGTCTTTTTTACATATAACTCACTGAACTCATTAGCTCTGAGATTCTGAAGCCCTAGCTGTGTTCTCGGTACTCCTGCTGATTTATAACCTTAAGGAAGGCATATGTCTCCCCTTTAGGAAACTAAACTTCACAATTTAGCTGTTTCCACTCCCTCCTAGGAGAGAGCTGAGACACTGTCAGGTCTTCAGTATAGGTCCTTTGCTACCTTTATTTTATAATTTCACTGCTATCTTTTAGACATTGGATAGGTCCTTTGCTACCTTTATTTTATAATTTCACTGCTATCTTTTAGACATTGGATGTGTTCTTTGGCATTACAGCTTGGTCTGCAGAATTCCTAGCTAGGGAAGCTGGACACCATAGGTTTGCAGTAGCCAGTCTTGAGCTGTGAAAAGGCTGTAACTGCAATTGTAAGCAAGTATGTTCCTCTTGGTGCAGTAATCCATATGGCAACTGACAAGTTGGGAACTAAGGAGGGATGTCTGAGGTTTCCTTCCAGCAGAGAGGGAAAGAGAGCTGGGCATAGTGGCTTAGAGGAGGGCATAAGGACGCCAAGAGAAGAAAGTTCTAAAACTAGGGGATCTTGAGACCACTTCTTGAATGTCTGCTCTCAGTGCTGTCTTGCTGCTTTTTGAACCTAAGCCTGAGGCTCATTCAACCTGTTAAATGAAAATTTAGCTTGGCAACCAGTCTCCAGTTTTACCTGTCTTCTGCTTGTTTCAGTGTGTCTTGTAGTGCACCTTCTGTCTGCAATGTTTTTCTCCCATTCCTGGAGGTACTGCAGTTGCCAGAGTATTTTTGCTTTTCTTTCTAGCTATGTGACTGGTTCTCTGCAGCTATACCATGAGGGTCATTGCTCCCACCTCCAGGAAATTGTTGTGCTCTAGTGTTTTACTGCAGATTTGCCAATTTCCATGAAAGTTTAGAAAATAGTACTTTTTATAGTACTGCATGTCATGTAGCGCATATGCCCATCTTTTCTGTCAGTAACAATGATGACTGGCCTCTTCTGAGGTGGCTCCTGGGTCTTGGCAAGGCCTGTGTGAGAGCTAGGACAGGGAATGTGCATGCAAGGCCTGGGTGTTGGCAATCGGTAGGCTGTGACTGACATTACCGAGGAACTGCTCCGGCATCATTACTGCCATCTACTGAAATAAGAGCTTTCCACCTCATTGAGCAGACTAGTGGGAAGCACATTTTTGTAGATGAGATCTGAAATGCTAAAATATCACAAAAAATAATGATCAAAAATGCCTCCCCCCCATTAAATAAGGACTTCCAAAATGTATATATATTTTGTTACTTAAAGGTCAGCTTCATGTGCAGCTTTCATTGTCCTAACTAATACTCTTCTATATCTATTCTTTCCCTACTGATATTTCTTTAACATATTTGATAAAGCTCTGCCCAGTACCTCCTGTTTTCCAAGCAATAACTTACAAATGTGTTTAGCTGTAGCTTTTTTGTGCTGTCTTTATTACCGGAGAAATAACATCTTTTTTTGTAATAAAAACTTGGAAAACCTTTAGGATACTGCTGGGGGGAAGAGTGATTTTCAAATGCTTCTTAATTGCTTGGTGACTTTGCTTGACAAGATCTCGTTTGCTAAACTTGATTTGACAAAAGTTCACTGCAAAAAAAAAAAAAAACAACCTATTTTCTAGCACTGGTTAAATGCTTTTGAAAGGGTTTAGTATGCATTTTTGGTCAGAATGCAAAATATACTTATTCCTATAATGAATACAGCAAGTACTCATGGAATAAAACCCCACAAAGTCTGCCTTGATGTGCTATATGTAGGATTGGCTGGGTAGCACTGAAATGAGAATTTGTACAGTGGCCTTAATGACCAACTCTTCTTATTATATTTTTTTCTCTAAGGCTTGTATGATTTTATACTTATTTAAAAAACTCTTTTCCCCTTCCCCTCTTAAAGGTAGAGATCTGTGGGTCCTTGTTCTGGGAAGGTTTCCAACCCAACATAAGATTGGCATTCCAGAGTTCAAGTATGTTGCTAATATGCATGGGGATGAGGTACGTTTCAACTTTTGCAATGTCGTTTATGCCGAATACACTTGCCACAGTTTTACAATGAATTTCTCTCAGGTGTGTGCTACTTACTATTAAGGAGTGTCATACCTCAAAGAGGACCCAATGTATGTATTTCTTGTGGAATTTCAAGAATAAAGTTCCCATATTTTGGCGGAAGTGTTTTAGGAGACCTTGCATCATGGTGAAGAATCCTACAAACCTACACCTGAGATCTCACAAGTAGAGAGTGTTTTCTTCTTCATGTGAATTAACCCAGAGGCTTTAATTTTCCTGGTAATAAGTCAGATACCATAGTTTGCTTGTACATTATTATTTCTTAGGCTTAAAGTATGACTGATAAACTCTTCAAATGCATCCCATGATTGAATAGTAATTATTGTGAAGCACCAAAAAATTTATTTTAGGAAGAATATTTCTCTTGGAAACCTTAAGCTAGGAATACTTAGATTCACCTGAGAACACAGTAAGTATAAACCAAAAAGCAATTTCAGAATTAACTTGCTCTGGAAAGAATACCTACTGAATAACAATAAAGGAGAAAATGGTGATTATGAGCCTTCCTGGTGTAGCATGTGAATCTGGAACAGAAATGCTCAAATCTTCACTCTTCTCTCTAATCTTCTCTCGCTTTCTACTTCCCTTATTCTTTGGCTTTACCTACTTATTAGTCATGTTCAGGATAAGTTTAAAGTACAGTATATTTCTATGCAGTCCTTCATGTGAAATAATTCAAAAGAAATGGCAAAAATTTTATGTATACTGCACTGAATTCCCAAAACTAACAAAAATAGATGTGCTTTACACAGGATACGCTTCCTACTACAACGCTTAAGATACTGCTATTAACAATACTGTGTGTGAGCATTTGCACGCCTACAGGCACTTGTGACATTATGTGCCAAGAATTTTCCCCAAGTTAGACTAGTTTCACCTTGTTTGACAGTGGGTTATGCTCAAAGGGCTGCTAGGAGTCTGACTGCTTTGGAATTTAACTGTGTGGGAGGAAGCTGATTCATGGTTTCAAATGGGTACATGTGTTACTGGATGCCCAAGCTATGGTTTGCAACACCTAAAACCTGATGTGTTGTCAGCGGGGTAGTCCAGGGTGCTTGGGAGCTGAGGCTCTACGTGATAGTCTCTGCAGGCTGCTAAAGGGAATTGTAAAGCTATAGCTGCAGATGACCCACCTTTGGTAGGAAAGAGTAGGAGGGCAGGAAGCGATCTCATCCTGGCTCTCACATCTGACAGAAGACCATTCCTCCTGCTGAAACTTTCGCAAGGAAGCACTCACCATTATTGCTACCCAGCTTGGATATGCACAAGGAACTTTGACCATGGAGTCACTGTTTGCATGTCCATTGGGTTAGGGATTGCTGGAGATCAGGCAGTCTGGATCGCTGCGTAGGAGCTAAATTTTCATAATGACTTTGTGAGGAAATGAGGCAAAACTTGTTTTTAAGTACTTTGTACTGTGAGTGGGGTCGATTGATCCTTGAGCTGCTGAGGCACCATGTAGCACTAAGTGCTATGCTGCATTCTAGCTTGTTCATCAGATCATGCATGCACCCAGGGAAGATGCTGGAAGTCGAGCTATTCCTCCTTTTCAGGCTTTCATGATGATCTTTGCTTTATGCTTTTCGTGCATGGATACAATGTACAACTGGTACTTGCTTTTCCTATCATAAAAGTAATTCATATGGCAGGAAATTAATTCCTCATACAGTGAAACATTAAAGAACTTCAATATTTTTTTCCCATAATATATGATTCTTCTGGTCTAGTCTCTAGGGAAAGGTTCAGCTATTCCTATAATATATTAAGCAGATAAGTTTTGCACTAACTGTATGACGAGCTTCAACTTGTGTTCCACAGTCTTTCATAACTTTAAAATTGTGGAATTATGGCTTCATTGATCTAGTTGGGTCTTTTGTGCTTCATTGATAATTTTCATATGTGGTACAGAGTGAAGAAAGCTTTGTTTTGAAGTGTTTAGTGGTGATGACTTTCTAGCTTGTCATGATCACTTTATGACTTTGACTCAGCTGGCTGCCTGCTCCTTAAACCTAGCATTCGGGCAGAGGAGCCTGAATTGCATGTGTGCAGGCTGTTCACACAGGCTGTTGGAACAAAACCTAGGTTACCTGGAGAGCTGCCCAGCAGGGAAGTTCCAATAAAATAATGTGAGTACGTAATACTAGGAAGAGTATTTTTTTTTCCCCCAGGACTTCAAAAACCTTACTTATTTTTTAAGCAGGTCACCTTTTTTTTCTTAATATTGTAAGTCAAGACCAGCCAAAGCTTACTCAGTTTTATTTTGTGATCATCGTTGCCAAATAGAGTGAACTTTTGCTCCACATCCCTGGAGATGGAGCAAAAGATTTCTCCGTTACTTTGTGGGCCTGTATGAAGCTAGATGCTGGTCTTAGCAGTACTTTTGTTTAACACAAGACAGATTAAAACTGATTAAAGATAGTTGTCACTTGCAGCTATGTGAGACTTGAATAGAAATGGCACTAATAGGCGTATGCGTTTTGAGCAGTCTGTGAAATACTGATGAAGTCTCAACTGAGGAAGGTGAGGGAGAATTTGCCTGCTATTCTGCAGCAGCTTCCACTATGAATTAGGGCAGCAGTATCTCCTGTCCCAGGCTTGTACTCTTGAAAGGCCTTGTCTTCCACAATGTGTACACTCATACTTTGAGGAGGAACTCATTCCACTTCAGCCACAACCAAGCTCCCAAATGCTCCTAAATCATACATAGAGCAGAATTACCATGTGTTGACCCACTGTGCCGGTAACTGAAGTCCAATCTCCACATCTGAACCATAGGATCCAATTAGAAGGCTGTTCCTAACCCATGGATCTTACAGCTGAGAAACCCTTCAAGGGAAAGCATGTCTGAACAAAGAGTAAACTACTTGTGTGTTTATGCTTGCTCCCTTTATTAAGTATATGGCTTCCTTAAATTTCTGCAGCTCTAGTGTAACTGTACCATCACAGGATAAAACCTGATGGTAATGCTGTGATACCAACCCTTTCCTTCAAAATCACCCATTTCTGATCATTTCTCAGTGTGATAGTATTTTGCCTCTTTCATGATGTGTAGCTGAGCCTGTGCTGATAGGCCTGAGTCAGCCTACATGAAAGCATATGTTTATCTTGCTGCTTATCTTGTGATTTAAGTTAAAACAACTAGACCCTGTTTTCCATGTCATCATCGACATAGTCATATCCATAAAAGGGCTTCCTGAGATATGAGTTATCAGGGCAGCTGACAGAGGACTAGGGTAGGTTTATTTGTGATCAATATAATTGGAGCTTTAAGACATCTTACGTAGTATTCTTCATTGATTTCTGAGAAATGGATGGAAGCTGCATTTATGCTATCAAAATGCTGCTATAAAAAGAAAGGGGGCTTTTCTTTTAATCACCAGGTTGGGCAAAAAGTGTTGCACCCACATATTATGCAATCTGCTATATGGGATTTTCAGCACAAATTCCTCTATCCTTTGTAATAAAGTATGGAAGTGGTGTGGCAGGGAAGCAAATGCGCTTTAGAAAAGAAACTGAAAAAAGGGGACTATTTCTTATCTAATGAACTACCTTCTACCTGGCTTCAGTATCAACTGATGTGATGTAAAGAAGGTCAAAAGCAGCAGAGATTTCAAAATTCAAAGCAACCCAATCTACTTGCCAACAAGCCTTATGCTGCTGGATGCTGCTGAGATCTCTTTCACCAACTGCCTCACCCCAGTTGCCTTTTTCCTTATCTTTACTCCCACTCTTCAGAGTGGGAAAAGAAAAAAGGATCCATTTCTCAGCCAGGTGAAGCCTGTGCTGAGATGCCTGTGGAATTTGTGCAGGTGCCAGCATCTTATACCAGCTATTAGTTCAAAAGCAGGAGGTATGTTACCATTTGCCTCAGTAATAAACCAACAGACTGCAATTCCCTGTCATCAATGTGGTAGTTACCATATTTTCATAGTGATTGCTGCTGTAGAAATAAATGGATATGTGCTAAACTATATTTGCACAGTCGCTTTAATACTGGTGGTTTCTTGTAAAGAAGGACAAACACAATGGGGTGTGTCACAGCAAAGCATGTACAAGTGTTAAAAAATAACATCTTGTAAGTGTGGCATTTAAGTGGTAAACCAGAATGGCCTACTGGTTTCTTTGCTATAACTCCACTTCCTTAGGTGGGGCTGTTGTGCTTAGGTATGTTGTGCTAGGTCTGTAGAGCAGTCAGGGCCAGAGCAAGGGAACTAGCAAGATCATGTTGCCCTGAAACAGGTCCTACCTGATGGTTTGGATCTTTATTTCAACATAGTTCAACTTAAAAACCAGGCCATGGTTAAAGACACCATTTTAATCATAAAAATGGGCAGAGTCTATCCACCCATAGTCCGCTGGTATTAGGCTTCTATCAAGTGGTAATAAACGCTTTAAGAACAGGGATGCTGCAGTGAAGTGTTGCAGTGCAGGTGCAATTGGAGCTAACCTTAATCTTTTAACTAGCTGTTGTCAGGGCACTTGAGTAAGTCCTCACTAGTGAGCAGGGCGCTGACCCAGCTGTGCCAGAAGCCATAGTCAGACAGTTTAAAGGGTAAGAAACAGCAGTCACACCCTTTTCTACAGTGCTGATCCATGCCCTGATGCATGCTGCTTTGTTTGGGGCTTCCCGAAGCATCACTGAAAGCCTTTCCTGCTGACTCCCTTTGAGGCACACAAGGAAACTCTCAGCTGAAAGTGCACATAGAAACTTGATGTTCAACTCTATCCCCGGAGATGGGAGAAAGTGTTTTCCTTGGCTTTTGTGTCACCCCTCATCTGAGCTATAGCAAAACAATACACCGGGACATAGCCTTTGGGATGCTGTAATTAAAACCAAATACTCATCTCTTCTCAGAGCCCCAGAGCACATAAAGGCTGTCCCCTGCTCTTTACATGTCTGTATTAGACTGCAGGCAGGTTAAGTTGTCTCTCCTTGGTTTTGTTGTCAGCAGCTTATTTACAGAGTGCCTAGATCCTTTATTTGAAGCTCTGAAATAAAGTCTCCTAACTTATCTCCACAGGTGTAGCTGACCTCTCTAGTACCAGGGTAGAAGCTTGGCTGAAGTCTTCAAAACTTGAGCTATGCTTTCCCCTTCTCTCCCCTCAACCACCTCCAGATGTGTATGCTCAATAAACGCAGGGTACTCTGGCCTGAAAGAAAACCTCACCTCTGTCACTCCACCAAAACACAGTGATAATAAATACACCCTTTCCCCACCAGGGACAATTAAAGTAACAAGTCTCTGTGATAGATATTAGCTGAATCATTTGATGATTCTATGTACGAAGTGCTTGAGTAAAACAATAGCTATACAAGGCATCCTATAAAGTAGGGTTAGTTTTTAAAATGCTGTCATGTATGTAAGCCTGGGTTTAACTTTTATATACAAAGAATGTCACCTGTGAAAAACTGGACAATGTTCATAAAGAATGGAACATTACCTTTTCCACCACCTTCCTGTGTTGCTTTTCTTTATGTTTTTTTTCCCCTTCCTGTTTCTCTATCCTTTCATTTCTGGATTTCTTTTTGCCAAGCACTGAACTGAAGTGTATTAGGAGCAGAGGCCCTTTCCCAGTTTCTCCAGAGAGCAGTCCAGTTTTGTCTGTAGTTCAGCAATCTTGATGCTAGGCTCATTCTTGCTGCTTCTCATTCTGCTAACTTTATCTTTCATGCCCAGGGCCATAATTTGGTTGATTTCTCCCCCCTGCTCTATCAGAGTTGGAACTGAGCTGCTCAAGCAAGACAGGTTCTGTAGAGTCTCTTCTACATTTCATGGAGTAAATTTATCAGACCTGCAGAGCAGTCTGTTTTAGCATACTCAGGTGATGTTTTGAAAGGTATCTGGCAGTGGAGGAAATTAGGTACTTCCCCCAACCCCTCTTTTCAAAGCCTATTTGCTGTAATGTCTAGAAAAAGAGCCAGTTTGTTACTGGCACAGTATATGCACTTGAGTAATGCAGCTTCCCCTAGCAGAATACTGGATAGTTGCTTGTAGGAGCTGACAAGCAAGGTTAGAAAGTTTAGGAACAAATCTACTGGAGTGCAGGGGGGAATAAATCCTCCTTTTTTTTTCCCTGTACAAACAGCATGGTACAATTCCTGAAGCACCAACTCAAGAGATCATGGCTGCCTTTGAGTATGACACAATAGTGTGATCTGCAACTTCAATTCTCCTGCAATAAAGGGTAATTCCCAGCTAAGTGGCAAGACACAGTTTGGTCCCAGCCTGAACAGCAGTTACACCTAGCCCTCCTTATCCTAACCCAGATTCTGCATGACAGTATCTCTTTTCCTACTTATCTTAATGCCCAGAGCATGATTTGCCACTTAAAATGTACTGATACGAAAATTCAACAAGACACTAGTGCGGCGAAGCTGTGGAGAAATATTCCTTTTCCCTTGCTTGGTTTCATCTACCTTTTACCCTTAGCCTGTTCCAGTCTCAAAGCACAGAGATGTTTACCCTTGACATCAGTAATGCTGCTCCATGAACCTCATTTTATAAAAACAAATTGTTGCAATATTTTCACTTTAGTGGTACAATACTCATTATCAAAGATAGTGAGATGCTGTAGCTTTGATTTAGGGCCTGCAGTGATTTACCAGGCTTTGTTCTTGAAGATAAAGTAGAGAGAAACTATCTCCAGAGCACATCTAGTTGCAAGTCTTGATTTGTTCCCATTGCAGCTAGAGCTTAGGAACCCTGCAGCTCCCTTGAGGTATGGGTCACAGCGTTACAGAAAGTGCTCCTGGGAAGTATAGTCTAGTAAATGCTGTACTAGTGGTTTTTTGGGGTGTAGAATAGGGTTATTCTTAACTCACTGGAGCTGGAGTTTCCCCATTTTGCTTGAAATGTGCAAGAGTAGACTAAAGGGAGATGCGCTGCCAATTTCCACAACCTATGCAAGCTTATACGAACAGAAATAAGTAGCTATTTCACTGTCACTGTCTTTCCTTGATCTAGATCTGCATCTAAATCTTTCAGTCTCTTTCTCTAAGGATTTACATATACTTGTTTGTTTTTTCCCAATGTGTGTGTTCATGGCACTAAAATAATGTAGTGCAACAGAGGCTCTAACAGAAGTGATTATGAGGCCTCTCTTGATCCTGTATTAAAGTTTATTTCCCATAAAAGGGTTTCAACAAGGAACAATCCTGCTCTGTAGCGCCCTGGAAATCAGGGAAAGTCTCTCTGTCCTTTCTTCTGAACTGTAGCTGCCAAGTGGTGATGCAGAGCACAAACGCTTAGGTTTGGGATTCAGAGTGCCTTCGGCATCAACATAGAGCTGTGACTCTGTTGTGTTTCTGGGCCCACATAGCCTTTAACGAGTAGCCTATGCAGGTTTAGTTTTTGATAAGGCTGTGCCTTACCCATGCAGGATTTAAGCAGTGCAGCTGACATAGTCAGTTTCTAATAACAGGAGCTCTGGTTGATATGGGTTTAATACCCCTCCAGTGACTCCTTCATCTATTAAATTACTTTAAATATACAAAAATATACAAAATTGTGTTGACCAGAATGCTCTTGTATGCCTTGTATGTCTGTGTAATCCAGTAAGAAAAAGCTGTAGGTGCAAAGTAGTGGGTCTTTTTTTACTTCTTTTTCTTCCGTAGCAGACTTAAAATGGAATCTGTGTTTCTTCATACAGACTGTTGGGAGAGAAATCCTGCTCCATTTTATAGACTTCCTGGTGACCAGCTACAGGCGGGACCCAGTTATTACCCGGTTGCTCAATAATACCCGGATTCATATCATGCCAACAATGAATCCTGATGGATTTGAAGCTACGAAAGTGCCTGACTGTTACTACACACGAGGAAGGTAAGGGTGACTTAGGAGGGTGGGAGCAGGTAAAGGAAATGGGTGGGAGTAATAACCAGAGATAGCCAGAGACTGAATCATGGTTGGTGGATAGCCCAGGGGATGTATTAGAGCTAATTTTGGCCTGGGCCATTCTGAAGACACTGTGACGGCATAGAGTTTTGGAAGACTGAGTCAGACTGGTGTTTGTATATGGTGCAGCTAAGAAAATTGGTCAGAATGGTGTAATGACCTAACCTTTTAGGCAGGAGACCCAGATAGTGAATAGAAGCACAATTACCTATTTAAACCTTTAGGGTACTACAAAAAAAGAGGGAAAACTCCACCTACAGCACCCAATTTCAACTGGAGAGCTCTGTAACCCTACTCAATGTGAAAAAGATGTGTCTCAGCTTGTCGAATGGACTTATCACATTGATGCAGATGTAGTAAGAGGAAAGAGTTACACGAAGAGAGGTAGCTCTAATAGGAGCTGTGTTAATAATAGTGCTCTGGAAAAAACATGCAGAATGAAACATAACCTAGCATTGCATCCTGTGCTGCTTCTGCATTCTTTAATGTAACTATTGTAGAGACCAAAGAGAGGAGGAAAAGTGTAATAAGCTACTAGAGGGAAAAGGAGGAGAGAGTGAGACAGTGGGAAAAAATGCCAAAGGGACAGAGGTGGAGTATGTACTAAAAACAAACCCATGAGCCAGAAGTTCCCTTAGGCCATGACAACACCAGGAGCAAGTGACAATGTAGCTTAGGTAATTTAGTTCTCCAGGGTGCAGGCCCTCCTTTTTATTAGGAAATACATTTATTCCTGAGCAAATAGACAAGACTTGTATGGAGGGTGATATCTTTTCTTATGCCCTCACTGTCAAATAAACAGTTTAACTACCTTGAGTTTAAAAATTAACAGAGCTGACACTAAATATTCTCTCTACTTTTGCACTGACCTATTTGAGTGAAAAAGGAAGAAAGGATTTGGAAGGCTGCCTCTTCAGGTACAGGGAGAAGAGGACACATCCTGTGTTCAAGTCAGGTGTTTTGCTCTCTGCCCAGAGTGACAGCAGTACAAGGGGCACAGCCAGCCAGTAGTTACCTTGGTCTTTTACACAGGTGGGAAAAACACATACAGAAGGACAATATACCCCTAACCTGGCTTAGGTTTTTTGAATTCATGTATGTGTAGGTGTGTGTATGCTATATGCATGTTAAACAGTATTCACTGTTTCCACCTGAAATACAACAGAGTTGTTTTATTGTGTCCAATGAAATTCCAGTGCTGCCAGAAAAACTAAAGTCCACCTTCATGATACTTGAGGAGATTTACAATGGTCATCTTCCCTGCTTCCTGAAGACACTAGCACACCACAGATGTGAAGTACTGAGGGGCTGGTGACATGAAAGTGCCTGTAAGCAGTAATGGGAATGTCTTCTCTTTCTAAGGTACAATAAGAACGGAGAAGATCTGAACAGAAACTTTCCTGATGCCTTTGAACGTAACAATGCCAGCATTCAGCCGGAGACTCAAGCAGTCATGAACTGGATAAAAAACGAGACCTTTGTTCTCTCGGCAAACTTGCACGGGGGTGCCCTGGTTGCCAGTTACACCTTTGATAATGGCAACTCAGGTAAGCTAGTAACAAGCTCTCCTCTCCACAGCTGATGTGGGTTAGATACATTAGCTGTACAAAAGCAAAAGTTATAAGGATTTTGGTAAGGTTTTACCAGCTTTTGAGCTGAGGTGGACAGACTTTGAGAAACACTGCCTGATACGGCTACCTAGGGATGGTTATCCTGTAAGTAAGCCAGCACTATGTGTTGTACCAGTAACAAGAGTGACACAATGGCTCTCTTCATCCTGCAGCTACAGGCACTTTGGAAGGCTATAGCAGGTCTCCAGATGATGATGTCTTCATCCATTTGGCAAAAACCTATTCTTTCAACCATGCCAGCATGTACAAAGGGACTGGGTGTGACAAAGGACAAACCTTTCCAGACGGCATTACCAACGGGTATTCCTGGTACCAGCTGGAAGGTAAGGGCATCTGTGTTTGGTATTCAGCTGCTTCAGATATGATGTTCTCACTTTCTCCTGCCACCTTTGATGATGAAAGGGCTGTGATTGTGCCAGAATAGAGGGGATATGGAGAATAAGACAACACATTCACACAGACTGTCTGACCAGGACCTGGCTGTTGGCAGACTCTCCCAGTCAGCAGTTGCACAAGTGCATGAGGTGGTCTCTGTTGGTGCTGGATGCTTCGGTGCTCTTTCTAAGGCATAGCTGCGTAGATTACCTTTTGGTACCAAGGTCTTGTTCTTTCAGAAAGAAAACCAATCTTCTGTTCATGTGTCATCCTTATTTTTACTGTTTGATCACCGAAATAAATATTTTCATTACTGCTCATGAGTAGTCAAATTGAATATTCTGTGTACTGCGGCACAATGTGCTGCTTTCACAATCTGAATTCAAAGACTTAGGATGGCTTTGGCAGTGGCAAAGTCTATGCCAGGCTGTGAATTTATCTCCCCCTATCTGTGAGAGCTGGAAAGAATTTGAGTTAAAAACCCACCCTTCCCTGACATAGTTGTCATCATTCCCAAATGGCACTGTGCTTTAGAAAACAACACTCAACATGCATCCGGAGCAATGAAGCTGGCTTTCCACAGGAGGCAGTAAATAAAAGTGTGGCACTGAGGAATAAATTTATCTGATTTACTTCTTGCAGGTGTGTTGTAAGTATCAACATCTTAACTCTCCTATTTTTCGTCTAGCCTGAACTTGGTGCTTCCTTTCAGCTGAACACTGTTGTATTTCACTCTTAAGGTGGAATGCAAGATTACAACTACGTCTGGGGACAGTGCTTTGAAATCACATTGGAGCTGTCGTGCTGTAAATATCCTCCCGCAGACCAGCTGGAAAAGTTCTGGAGAGACAACAAAGCTGCTCTAATTGAATATATAAAACAAGTACATCTAGGTGAGTGTGCACGTGGGGAAGGGAGCTAAAGCTGAGGCCAAGCCAGTGGGCAAACTTTGGGGCAGTCAGTTCTGAATAGCAAGTGATGCATGGCCAGGGATGGGTAAGGGAGGAGAACATACAGGTATGTTAGGTGTAGGGCACTACTACAGCAGTGCAGGGGGCTTAGAATGTGGTGGGGCAGGAGCAAGGGTTGGGCCCCAGGGCTGTCCTTCCATACACCCCTCCAGGAAGCCCGCTTTCCTGAGCAGGCTAGAGACAGACATTTCTTTCAGAGGTCTCTAAATGCGTGTGCACAATGCTTCATGGATCTTTGCTGCTTGGATTTTGTATTTTTGTAAGGCTTTTCTAGGCATGATTTTTGGCTTCGCAGTTGGAAAAGAGCTGCTGCTCAGTGAAACAGTGGTGCTCTGCAATGAGTTGAAGGGTTTGCAAAAATCTGGTGCTTATCTTACATTCTGTTGCCCGGAATGTCTGTCTGCTGGTTTACCTTTGCTTAATGCCAGTACTGCCTTGAAGGAGGTGTGTGAGAATCCAGTGAAACTACTTCACAGGCAGACATAGTTGGTGTTCTACCATTGAGAAGTACCGGATAAAAGGCTGATTTTTTTTAATTTGGGGGGAAAGAAAAGGGGAGAGGTAGCAAAAAATCCTTCCAAACCAGTACTGAAGATTGAAGCCCTTCAGTAAAAGACACATGCAAGAAGTATGTATGATGCTTTCAGCAGCTGAGATTTAGAATCAGTGATTACATTGCTGCTTTCTAATTTAATGTGAGTGTAAGCTATGAACAACGCTGCCAGATTTTCTATTCCCATTCCCTTCTGTAAGAAAGGAATATTATTGGATGCACTCGAGATCAGGGAAGGTAGCCTTTGAGCGCATCCAGCAACAGAATAGTCTGATGTTCCTGCAGAAGGAGACTCAATACACTTAGAGGTTGTGATCTTTCTCTCCCTTTTTCATAGGCATCAAGGGTCAAGTTACTGATACGAGTGGGAATCCTATTCCCAATGCCATTGTGGAAGCTCAAGGAAGGCCTCATGTCTGCCCCTACAGAACAAATGAACAAGGGGAGTACTTTCTTCTCCTCCTGCCTGGGACGTATGTGATCAATGTAAGTGCAGCCTTACTGAATTATGGTTTCTAATGGTGATGTGTTCCTGAGCACAGCAAAACTGCATCCCTGCAGATGAACAAGCTGAACTTGTTCAAGGCACATGTACAGAAGCTGTAAAGACTCTTCAGTAGATTTGAAAGAAAATATCTTTAAATATGAGTCAGCAGAAGTGGATTTTTTGATACAGTAGGATCTTGAGTCTCTGGAATGTCTGGAGATAAGCACTCATCCGACCTGGATGGTGGAACAGGCTGGGATGAGTGTCTGCACCACAGTGACGCCAGCTTGAGGTGTCTGAAACAAACCCCAGAGCTCTTGAAGGGTGAAGAGGGGGAGGCTGGGACCCCCACAGCCCTGGGCTGACACCACCCTCCATGGCAGTTACTTCCCAGGGTTGAAATGACTCTTCTGCAGTAGTTTTCAGATGCTGGTGCTCAGAAAACATCAAAGCAAACTGGACTCTGCCTGCCAAGGGCTTATGTTTTAGTGACATTGCCTCTCTTGCACAGCATGCAGTGACCCTCATTATAAATACGCATTCTGTTTCTATTCAGTTTTGGGGAGTTTGGTCTTCTTGCCGTAAATACTCTTTGCTCATTCTGTGTTCTCTGGTTTATGTTTAGAATGCTTTTCTCTGTGTTGAAAGTGAAAACCACACAGTGGTTTGTTTCCCAGCTGAACTCAACATTTCACACCAATGAGAAAGCTTTCATGTTTGCTCCTAGGCTACTGTACCGGGATTTAAATCCATCCTGAAGACAGTGGAAATACATGACAACACTGGTAACTTCAGTGCTCTGAAACACAACTTCATTTTCCCAGAAGTCTCTACCAGGTCAAGTGCTGCTTTTTGTCCCCAAACTCCCCTCTACCAGGAGCTCCAATGGGCTTCAGCTGCGGTAAAGCCAACTCTCCATATCATCTTTGTTTTAATGACTGTTCTGCTTGTGAGCTTCCAATAGTTGGGAATGACATGAGGTAGCAAAGCAACATCTTCCCGCACAAATGTGGTTGAAATTCAGACATGGAGTTGTATATGCAAAAGAATGTATGTTTTTATGAACCAAACTCTCAGATTTACAGGCATGTTTTTTGCATTTTGTAAAATACTGGCTTTGACAATCAAATGTTTTACTTAAATTACAATAGACTATCATATTTTCTACGTATTGTACTCTAAAGACACCCTGTCCAGCCTATGGAGATAACTGTAGAATCGTGATGCACAAATACAGCCTGAAGAACTTGCCCAAGTTTAAAAGAAGTCACGAATTGTCTGCAAATGTCTCACACAAGCTCAGGCTCCTCTTTTGAGTCAGCAGCTGGCGTGTCCCACAACTGAACACCAGGAGCCCAACCCTCATTTCTCATAATAAAGCCACTGCTGTCCATGAAAAACGGCATTTTTCCATATGCTTTTTCTTACCTGGACAGAAATGAAGGTGAAGCCCAGTTAACACAGACACAGTCTAAGACAAGAACATGGGAATGAAGTGTAAGTATATGTTGAAGGGCCATGCTGCTGGAAGCTTGATGGTAAGCTGTGCTACCATACAAGAGAGAACAACTTGGGTCTCTGAAAATGGTGTTCCCCCATGACACAGGTATTGAAAACTATGTGGGAACAGCCAATGACAGCTCTATGCCATTACTGGTCTTCATTTTTTACTGGATTTGGTATGGAATGGACCCTCATACCAGCCAGAATTTTTTAATCTAAGTACTCTCAGCAATGGCTTTAGGTGGTTTGAGTGTTCCACAGCTCTGTTACTATGCTGTCTGTACTACCAGCTCTATTGGCCACGATGGGAGCTGGCAGTGAACTGAGCAGGGCACAGACCCAAACCCTGCGCAGAGCCTGGCTCTGGTGACAGCTGATGCTCCTTAGTGCCCTGCCTCTGCTGAGCTGCAAGCACAATTATTGGGTTCCTGTCACCTGGGCAGCTGCAAGTCATCTTCAGGGACCTATGAAGCTGTTCAACAAACACATGTATCAAGAAAAGCCAGCTGGTACCATCTCCTATGTTTACTTTAAAACTCTGTCTGCTAGTAATTTTCTTAAGCAATTTCAGAAGTGACCAGGAGAGCTTACCTTTGGGAGCAATCTTCTCCTGTACATGGTAAATAAAAATCCCACAGGAACTCAGTTATCTCTTAATGCCTTTTCAACTGTACCACCTTTACTGAGGTGGTTGCACCTGCATGTCACACTAAGCCTTTCTTGCTCAGGCACTTGAGCATTAACCACTCAGCTGTGCAGGACACATGCAGCACAAGAAGCTGTAAATGCACCTCAGAAACCGAAACACTAGTGCTGGGCTGGAATGAGATACTGGGTTTTGAGTGTTTTCATCATATCCATTTGAATTCTCTACCTTTTCTCCCCCTCTTAACTGCTACAGACTGTTTACCAGTCAGTGGAGTCGGTAATTCTCCACTAATCCCACTACTGATGCTTGGTTCTGGGTCTGTCACAACAGGAAGAGAGAGCACTTGAGTTTAAAATCCTCTACATTAAATAAATCTGTGAGAAGCCAGTGGCCAGCAGCTGAATGAGAGCAGAAAGAGCCGGTGCACTGGCTCATGGAATTAATCTGTGAAACCAAGTACAACAACTTCAACAATCAAGTCATTGACACGAGAAAAGCACCGAGGAGAATATAAACAAATCTTTATTTAAAGCTTTCAAATGGAACATTGTATTCAGTTTCCTTAGACAAAGGAAAAAGTGAGAACCAAAAGGCAAAATACAAATTACACATGAAAATTCTTCTCATTAATGGATCTATACTCTGCAATCTGAGTGGAGTTACTGATTGTGGTAGTAAGGTACACTGGGTAACTAGAAGTTACGTGCTGTGGCAAGCTCCTGTATGTTCATCTAGGAGTGGCAGAAGGGTGCAGTTAGTTAAATTGACTACAAACCAATCTGTTTAACAGTCATTCCAGCTTGCGTGCAGTCAGACAACAAAGCAAGACCCTGCTTTTGGAAAAGCTATTTGGTGTTTTAGGGGTTATGTTGTTGATGGCAAAACCAAGCATTTTCCTTTAAATTCAGGCTGTGAAGCTAAAGCAGCATCTCAGCGAGACAATGTCTTTTTAAGGATCACCAACAATTATTATGTGTAGAATATATGTCTATACATACACACACTAGAGGGGCAATCACTTAGAGCTTGCAGTGCATCTGCACTAAACTAACCAAAAAAACCAGACATTAGTTAAAAATTGTTGCTTTTCATTTTTCACTGTGATCCATTGTTAAAAGCATCTTAATCCCAGGTTTTGAGGTGGGCAGTTTGTTTATTGACTTACATTGCTTTTACAACCTTTAAATGACAAGTAACTGGAGGAAGGACTTTGCCTTGGGTATGGATGAGCTGGAGCTGTTCAGCCATTCCCCAGAGCAGAGAAGCACCAGCACCAGGAGAGGCGATGCTCCAAGAAAGTGCTGGCCCATGGGAGCTGGATGTACAATGCAAGTCATGAAACCTGAGAGTAAAGACGCTACATAATGCACTTTACTACGGACAACCAAAGCCTGCACCCACGTGTGGATGCTACAGCTGACCATGAGAGCAGCCTACAGAGCTCAGGACAGGTACGATGCTGCGTTTCTCCAAGTCCCGTACATGTGTCCAGTGCTCTTCCCCACAGGGAAGTACCACAACAGCAAATATCCCCTTTTAGGCCAAGTGTTGCACAACAAAATGTTAAGAGGCTGAATAAATTTAGAATTACAAACTACTGCTAAAGTTATGCCCTAACGCAGCAGCAGCTTTAGATTAAGACAGGCAAGAAAAATTCTTCACCCCTATGTTAATCCTGTTTCTTGATTTCAGTTTAATTATGCTTTGATGATTTTCTAATCTCTTTTGTGAGAATGCAATTTTCTGAAACTACTGTTCTTGTTGACGCCTTCTGCAAGAACGAAGAATTGTTTTTCCCTCAGATTACTCTTTGAGGGGAAAAAGATCTGCCTCAAGTCTTGCACATGGCCTCATACCCATGGACAAACACTTGGGAGACAGTGACATTTCAACAGATTAACAACAAACTGGATCTGGCACTAAAAGCTACCACACTAAAAATAAACCTAATGCTCTGCAGCGGTGCCCTTTCTGCAGCACTTTTACCCCTCACAAATCAACCTGCCACAGGAACCAGCCCCCTGCATGCCATGGCACAGCATAGCACAGCACACGCTTCTTCCACCACGCTCATCAGCAACACTAAAACCACATGCAAGGCGGGTGCTGCTGCTGCTACCCCAATTCTTTGCTGCTACAATTCTTTGCAGCCTTAATGTCCCATGTAATTTGCCATCCAGCCACTTCTGCTTCAGCTGTGCAAGGTTTTAAAGGACCAAAAGCAGCAGGTGTCATAACTAATACATCTTAAGACTCAGTATTAAGGGTTCTCAAGTATTTTATGTTCAACATGGCTTCCAGCCTTTTCAGAAAAGCCTTACACTGAAATGAAACCATTTCACCATCTGCCTCATGTACTTCACCTCACATTTTACCTCAAGAGTTAAATTTCAATACTAATAAATAGCTACCTAATGAAAAGTAATATTTAATCAAAAGGTGGGTCTATTATACTTTATAAAAAAGAATAAATGTGAGTTCCTGTAGCATTTGTACGTAACTACCATTTAAGTGCATGAAGGGACTGACCAAGACAGTTACTGAAAACTGCAATGTTTGTCAGCCTATGGCCATCCCTTCAGCTTTTGTGGTCACAAGTTTGAAGGCAAAAGCAATTGCCACTTGCTGCAAATTAACCTTGATGACTCTCACCACCTCTGCTGGTACCACTCAGCTTCTTGGCTGTACTCTGATATGCAAATGCATTCCAGAGGAAAACAAATACCATCAGACTGTTTCCACCATGCTAATGCTACACCAGCCTCCATTTCTAGTCAATAAATGTTGCTCAGGTTCAACACAGAAATTGTTTGAAGGGAAGTAAAAAAGGAAACAAAGCAATAAATTTTCCTATGCCCCTCTTTTATCTGAATATAATCTCTTTATATTTCTTCTTATCTTGTTGCTAGAATATCTTAAATAATTTTTCTGTGACTGTGATTTACTAAGTATGCATATTTACCTATCGACACACGTACCAGTACACCGATTCAATAAATTAAAGCTCAAAACATTGTGAGCACAATATTTACAAACGGCAATAAATTAAGGATTTAAATGTGTGTGACATTAAATAAGGATCTCAAAGACCCCACCAAGTAACAACTGCCAACTTCCATAGGAAAACTCTGCCAAGTCCTGTGCTGCTACCCAAGGCCAGAAGAGTGTGTGCAGGCCAGAGCAGCACAAGGAGCACAGGGCTGCGTGATGCTC
Organism: Forpus xanthops; assembly: GCA_032466535.1. Taxonomy (NCBI): domain Eukaryota; kingdom Metazoa; phylum Chordata; class Aves; order Psittaciformes; family Psittacidae; genus Forpus; species Forpus xanthops. Next base: position 47,687 of record JASSUY010036345.1, read on the forward strand.
ACCCAATGCGTTCTGAGCACAGGGCCATGGATTTCAGCCTTTCAGACCGATGATCTGGGGCCACAGCACTTGGGTGGCAGCACCACAAACCCCAGGCACTGGAACAGAGACCTGTACGTGTCACTCCAGATCTGCAAGGCAAGCTGGGGGAGAACACATAACAAAACAATCAAATGCCAAAGTCTTACTAGAAGTTATTAAGAATAGTATTAAGCCAGAAAATGACTTTCAAAAGAAAGACCTGCTCTTACTCACTGCTTTGTTCATGGATGCAGAAAACAAAACTGAATACTGCCTCAGCATTATATGAAGTGGAGCATATTTCCGGGGCTATTTTAGCACAATTTTAAACTCTGAAAGGGAGAAATTAATCATGCTGTATGCTCTCAGTTTACCGTTTGCCAAAACAGAAATTATTACCAAGAGATGAAATTGTTGCTGAAGAAAATTCCCAAAGCTGGACCATAATTCCCAACAGCAAGGACATAACTTTGTCCACATGTGCCCTTTGGAAAGCTATTTGTTTATACAGGGAGCTCACTTTAGGGAATTCACTGGAAGAGAATGCCAGAGTGGGATGGTGCAATTCACAGAATCACACAGAAGTTTGAGTTGGAAAGGATCTTAAAGATCATTTCATTCCAACCCCCCTGCCATGGGCAGGGACACCTTCCACTAGACAAGGCTGCTCAAAGCCCCATCCAACCTGGTCTTGAATACTGCCAGGGACGGCACAGCCACAGCTTCCCTGGGCAGTGTGTGCCAGTGCCTCACAGGGATGAAAGTCTTTTCTCATGTTGCTAAAATAAGAACCAGGGTAGTGCAGATCTCCAAACCTCCAGAGCACTTCAAAAGCCACTTTCTCAGGACATTTAAGAGGTAACTGTACGACTGAACTTGGGTCAATGATTCCTCAGAATATACACAGCCCTGACATTTACAACAGATATGACCCATGTTTATTTCCAAAACCTTATATCTTTTTCTACCCTATCTTCCTAGTAAGATCTCCCTTGTAACTTGACTATTTGAAGAATAAATGTTTTGGGAATGAGGGAGACAAAATTCTATTTATTTTATTGACCTATTTAGAGGGTTGTGACTGAGCCTGGTGTCTTTACCAGGCACAGATAATCTGGAGACTTCTATCTTAAGAGGAGGACCTCACACAAACAAACACTTCAACATGCCTCTCCTCTTATAATCACTGAATTGGGGGGTTAATGTCTTTAACCCAGTAGCACAAATGTCACTAACTAGTATGGAACACAAAACACTTGGAGAAGCAGGTAGTTCACAGGAATTGGTTATTTCTACTGAGGCATTTAAAATCTTAAACTTAGGAATATTAGGCTAACCTCTTACCAACTTCAGTGCATTTATTTTGGCAATCACTTTTTATAGCAACTGTAAAGACGACCTTTAATATTAATTTTTAATAATATGCATACAAAAATAGTTTCTTACTCTCTCAACCAGTTTATGAAGTTCTTTTGTTGCTTTCCAGTCAACATCCCTCTAACTAAAATAAGTCAGCACAATCATCTGGATAGGCTGCCTGCACACTGGACAGGGCTTGTTCCTCTTCTTCAGTTTCCTGGCACACGTAAAACACGACATGAGGTGTCCTGTTTTGCCGTGCACTATGCAGCCGTTTTTGGGTCTGCTCTGACATATTACGCAGGGCTCTACGCAGGTAACAGGTAGGCTGGATTCCATGCTCTCCTCTTTGTCTTGGCTTTCTGTCTTCTCAGGATCTTTAAAGTCCTCCTGGCTGCTACAAAACATGCTGCTCGATGTTGATGGCTGGGAGTAATCTTTACTTTCCTGGGACTCAGAAATCTCTACTGCTTTGTCCTCATTCTCCTCTACAGCTGGCTCTTTATCTTCAGTCATTTTCACTTTCTTGCAGTCAGGAACATCAAAACCTTCTTCAGGCTCTAGTGGGAAGGAACTTTCTAATTTGCTCTTTTCCAGTTTATCACTCTTTTCTTCTGGAAGCCAGTCCTCACGAAGAGCCCAGCATCTGTGGCAATGGCGTGGAAGTGGAGGATTCATTTTGCTACATTCAGGGCACTTCCAGTAATCCTTTAGTGAATTAAAGGTTGGAACAGCTTAAGCTACTTGGAATACTTACAACAGAAGTATGCAGAGGTTATAAACAATTTATTACTGCCAAAATTATATCTCAAGATATTTAATGACTTGTTTATACTTTAAAAATCCCACTTAGTGTTTGGCTTCATTTTACCTTTCTAGATTAAAATAATCTTGATTTTAAAATGACTCTCAGACATTCTTTATGCAGTAGACTACAGAAATAAGAAGTAGAGCAATAATGACTTATCATTCCTTACGCAAAAAATGAATAAACCAGTCCACGGAAGCCTTCGGAGAACCTCATGAAAAGCTTACTTCTGACTAAATGGTCACCATTTCCATTATTTTCAACAACGGGCTTCTCAAATGGAAACTAAAAGATTGAAGAGCCGTTTATCCGGAGAGATGCTAAACTGGTGATGTGCAAAACGGCCAGGCGAGGGCACTGTGATACAGCAGTAATAAAGATTACGGCCATTTAAAAAGGGAAAAAAAAACATCACACTCTCAGAGGTTACTCCGTAGCTACACTGAAAATAAGCCACAGTCTCTTTAAAAACACACTTCATTTTTTTAGGAGAAAGACCCTTCTTGAAAACAATGCACACCATAGGAGGACCAAAACCAAATCAAACCAGAAAGTATTCAGAAGAGTCAAAAGACTCTTTGTTTTAGTCCTGAATAACATCAGTGACATCAAAAGCTTAAAAAAAAACAATTCTAAGAATAACACAGAGCTGTATTTTTCCATCCAGAGGCAGTGATGGTTTTAGATGGTGGCCTGCTCCATGTTGTACACATACAGGAAAGTTCCTCAGTACCACAGACCATCAAGTGGCTGGAATGCTTCAGGCAGTTTTGGGTAACAGCTTTATTCACGCTTTGACTGTGAAAAGCAAATATAGACGTAGACTGCATTTTAAGCCTAATGCGTGCTTGTTTCACATACATCTACATACTCTGTCTCAAATCTGGGAATTGCTTCCCACGTTTCAAGAAGGGTCTCAGCAGATTTAGAAAAAAAAAAAAATCAAAAACTTTTTAATTTTACAGTACTGTTCTGAAAACAGATTTCCCTTCGTATCTGTATGCTAGAGTCCTTCACTGAGGCTGGAGAATAAAACTAGATCTTATGATTTCTAGGAAGAGGTTTTTAAATATACGTCTAAGTTTGGTTTTTGTTTCCTTTTCCCCATTTTGCGTAAAAAGTCTCATTCAGGCTCCATCTCATTTCCTCCCATTAAGATAGTGAAACCGTAAGTTAGTGTGATTCTTCTTTTAACAGATTAGGAAGCTGACTAAGAAAAAAAAATATAAAATATCAAGGATCCTTAATAATCCTGTATTCAGCAATTAAAATACTGTCTTGGAATCTTCAAGCATAGAAGAAAAAGTTTAAACTAATTCTAAAACCAGTAACTGGTAGCAATAGAATTCATCTATACTCCCCAATTTACTCTGTCAGTTCAACAACTTATGATGCTTTGCCAGTTAAGGTTTTACTCACAGCTGGAGAAATCTCTGGATCTTCATCAAATGAATCAGCATCGCTATCTTCATCTTGGTAAACAGTCAGCTGATATACCTGGTTTAAATAACAACAAAAAAAAGTACCGATGTAACTGGTTTGGGGCATTCAATTTAAAATCTGACAGATTTTTACCGCGACAGATTTTCTGATAGACTTTTAATCAACTAGTAAGTAGCACACATATGTTAATTTATATTAGCAGGTAACTCCACACAATCTGGTTTGGGGGAAGAAAATTCTCTTCCCACTTGTAACACAGTTTGAAGAAAACCACAGACTAGACAGACGGTACCGCCTTCTAGAGTGGAGGGGATCCTTCCCTCTGCTCAACACTGGTGAGGACACACCTGGAGTGCTGTGGCCCGCTCTGGGCTCCCCCGCACATCAGATACAGAGCTACTGGAGAGATTCCAGTCAAGGGCCACATATTAAAGCATCAAAGGAGCTCTCACACAAGGAAAGGCTCAGAGAGCTGTGACTGTTGAGCCTGAAGAAACCCAGTGCACCTCTACAGCATCATAACCTAGAGCACATCAGCACAGTCAGTCCCATTCAGCCTCTCAAGCATCAGTCATGTACATCCCAGGCAAATTCTGCCTCTGCTATTTATCCAGTCTTGCCATGAGCTGATCCACCTCTTTGATGTAACAGAAAAGTAACTCAGAGCAAAACCAGTAATTTCCCACTTCATTCTTAATATCTAGATCTCTTGAAAATGATGGTAATCACAATTTTACTGTCTTTTTGCTCCCAAATGAAAATTTCTAGAATAGTATTTCAACATCTCTATAAGAAACATTTATATTTATGAAGGCAAACGATTCAGAAATCCCCCTTTGCAAAGACTTACTAGGAAATTTCTAATTTAGTATCAAAAGTTTTATCAAAGCTCAACACCTACTTCTGCAATTAAGAATGTAGAAACAGTCTCAAGTACACACACTGCCATCAACTTCACCAGCCAGTGACTGAAGTTGAACCAACAGATTTCTCCAAGCTGTCAAGAGTCTACTTCAGAGCCCAGGGAAAGTCTCAGCACTGCCGGTTACTGCCTGGTGGGTGTAACCTACTGCACAGGCATGTAGTTTAATTTAATAAACTACAGGGTGCAGTTTAAGACATAGCACACACAGTCCTGAAATACACCTGAAGAGTTACTGCTTCTTGCTGGGATCTCAACAAGAAGTATTATTGTAAGTTTCCCCCTGCCAGTCCAAACCAAAACCAAACCAAAAACCCAAACAAAACAGATTTGTACCTCATCATCTTCATCTGTGAGCTCCTGCTCTTCTTCATTATGGCTATAATCTTCTGAATAAATAGATTCAACTTCAAACTCTACACTGAACTGGTCTGAAACAGAACTGTGGTCAAACCAGTCAGAGTTTTCACTTAAGGAACTGGCATCAAGATCCTGAAAAAAAGAGAGAGCACACATTCAGCCTCACACTGCATACCCATAACCAGTACTGTTAACATAGCTTCTATGATAAAACTGAACTACTCAGTTTAATTAGCTGTGGAAGAAAGAAGGCCACTGCTGTTAGCCAGAACATCTTTTACGAGCCAGACAAATTGTACATAGTGGAAGATAAAGCTAGATCTGAGAGCCTTTTGTCAGCTCTGCAATAAGAATCTGTAGTCATCCTAGAGCCAGCTTACAGGCTGCAGCTACTGTTTTCACAAAAGCTGTCCTAAAAAGATGCAAGAAGATGCTGTCTTTTGGCCGTGTCATTAAATTCTCTATTCTCGTCAACTTCAAGACAGCAGCTAAACAACTGTAAAAGAGCAAGAGTAAAGACACAGTATTAGTTCTGTCAATTCAGAATACAGTGTATGACCAGGAATCCTGCTAGTTCACCTCTTCATGACTTAATCTAAGCACACAAAATTTACCTCAGTGTTTGCTGAAAATGACAATATAAACCAGTAAAGGCTTGGAAAATGAACACAGCTCATCAAGACAGTTACCAACACTGTACTGGAACTACCAACTATTCTGAATCACAGAATGTCTGTGACTGCTTTTATTCTCTCAGCATCGTAAGCAATATTTATTTTACAACAGAAAATCTAACTGGCATGTTTTCAATACTCTGCCAAGCACAAAGAATCTAATTTTTTAAACTAAAAAGAATACTCAAAATTACCATTCAACTTTGTCAGCAGATCTACATAAGACTCCACTCTACCCACACACCAACTTTTCTTTCAGCCCCCTTTCCCTCCCCAGACACTGCTGAAGGCATTACTGCTTTTAATTAAAACCATAATGTTTGAAGATGCATTATCTGCGCTTCCAGTATCTGCATAATTTGTACCACAAAGAAGATATTTGACTTACAGGGATGAAGAGTGACTCTGTGGAATTGCTGCTATTGCTTCTTTCACGGCACAGACCACTAACTACACACCATGAGAGACTTTCATCAAACGTCAACGAAATGCTGTCCGACTTGTGTCGTTTTCTTCTGTTGTTGCGTACATCATCTGAAGAATCTTCTTCTGGGCATATCCAAGAATTTTTATTAGTCAAAAAGCATCTATGCTATGTGCAGTTTTTACTATTTTAAATATTTTAACTTAACATACAAATTTCCTTGGATAGGAATTTAAGAAAAATAAAGTCATTCAGTATAATTTTATAGGGTGGAAAAAAGTAAATGCACCAAAAATTTAGTAACAGTAGAAAATGTAAAATAAGCAACATTCCTAAAAACAGTTTTTCAGGGACTGGCTTTTCCTACTTGTCCCATCAGCACAGCTTGTAAATGGCACTTTCCAGATACAGGAAATAACAAGTTTGGAAGCTTTTTTACTCAATTTCACACATGACACATTAAACCCATCCTAATTTTAATACAGTTACGATCTTAACTGTCCTAGCTCCCTTTACAGTCAGTAGACAGAAAGGCACTTTCAGAGGGCTTCCGACTCCATCCCAGAATTTGCAGGGAAACAGAGCTACTAGCTCCCAGGTCACACACGCATACAAAGAGCCTCAGGCTGTGCAAGGTAAATTCAGGTTTAAGTTTCAGACACCTTAAGAAATGTATCAGTTAACAGTTGCACTGTAATTTTATCTACTGAACTAGATTTTTGTAACAAACCATTATAACTTTCACCACGCACTAGCAAGGAAATCTTCAAAGCATACTATGGTAAACAGAACTCTGAGAGCACTGCTTTAAGCTGTGCTTATTAAAGATGCTTGGTTTGAAGGCCAAAAGACAATGCTTTTTAAATACATCATGTTTTGAAATGATGACCCTATAGCATCAGGAGTAGGGGGACAGAACTTTAGGGGTGGGTAAGTCAAACTTCAGCTCCACTGACTTTCAGAGTGTCTGTAAGAATCAATTTTACTAAAAAAGGCATTGCAGTCAGTATGTAAATGCAGCAGAGTGAATCCCCCGCCAAACAGGCCTCAAGAACTTGGCTCAAGAGACTTGAGTAAGAGCCTGCTGCTCCCTCCAGGGGCCTTCTGCACCCACCCCTTATTGGCCAGCTTCTCCCTTCCTTTGCAAAACACACCCTGACAATCCACGAGTCTTCAAGTGCTGAATCTTTCATTGTAAAAGAAAAGAGAACGAAACACTTGTACATACTTCGAGACTTCTCTTACTTTCCCTTGGTGCTTCTTGGCTCAGCCCCTTTCTTTTCTTTTTCCGCCCTGAGAGCCCCACCAAATTTGGTGCCCCCAGGCCCAAGGGTTGCTCCTGTCCATCGTTGTCCTCATTTAGTTGTCATGGCTCCATGCTGTACTGATATTGTATCACCACAAGGTTTCTATACACTATGTAAGCGGCTCCAAAGGAGCCGCTACCATCACAATTTAACAAGAATAGTGGTTTAAAAGGAAGATTTCCTATAAATTAGAAAAAAAGTGTATATAAAAACACTATATTAAAAGAACTTTTAAGGTTGCAACAAACCAATAAATGGATGCAAAGACAAGAGTTAATAATCAAACCTACAATAAGTAAGCACAACACAGGACCTTACGTGCTCTGGGTGATGCTTAAATATTACAGGTTGTGATGCTTAACTGAAGCTTTCCATCCCTTCATCAGTTTTTGTTACAACATTAAAATGTTCTTTTAATGTAGTGCAAAGCGCTCAGCAATGCAGCACAGTGGACTGTAACAGTAGCCTACAATGAACACAAAAAATACTACACAACAGCTGAGGAACTAAAAAATGTTCCTGAGGAACTGTAAAAGGGGAGATTCTATGCAGCAACAGGTTATCACTGCCGGGCTAATTACAACCACCAAATTATGAGGTAACAGAAGTGATGGAACAAACGTAAGCAATTCCACAGAATAGTGTTCAAGTAGAACTGCAGAAAGCACTTCTATTAGGAAACTTGAAGTTATTCAAGTTTATGCTGACCTGCTTTTGTATATGCTAATTATGGGAAGAAACAGTCCACATTTTTAACTGTATTTGCCAGTGATTCTTGAATAACCACAGTAAATGGAAAGAGGAGAAAAATATGATGCTTAAGTCACCAGATGGTTTAGAAAGTGCTTCATGAAGTCAGGTACCTAAACATATCCAAAATCGTCCCACATTACTACCAGACCTTTGATGTCTGCTACCAACTGAAATCCAGTGAAAAATGGTTTTAGAGAGCAAACTAAATGTAAAGTTTTGTGGCTGTCTACAGATGGAACTGAATGAATTCAATGACATCAGTCTATTATAAAGAAGTGGTCTCGTCATGAAGAGAACACAACTGATTAAGTCCTGCTAATGTGGACAAGTTTAACAGATCTGTGGAACAATTTATTCCATCATCTTACTAACAGCTCTAGAGATCTAAAGTGTAATGTGACACTGGAGCAATGCAAGGAATCCTATATTTTCTTCTAGATGGAACACTTTGGTTTAGATAAACAGAGAAACACGAATAATATTTGCCAGTATCTTTCAAAGCCAGGAAGGCAACAGAATGTACGTCTTTTCCTACATGGCCATGCTACTGAAAGCTCTGCACCATGGAACTGCACGTACCAGATTCACTGTGTGTCCTCCTCCGAGATGTAGTTGGTTGGGAAGTCACGTTTGATGAAGTCTGCTTCTCTTCCAACTCTTGCACAGACTCCTGGTTAACAGAAATACTGAGTAAGCCTGAGCATGAATAGGAGGTAAAAGGCTGGAATCAACTAACTGCACCTAGACCATTGACACCATCATGCAAAACTAAATAGATCTTACACTCTGAATGTTTATTAATAAAAAAAAAAAAAAAAAAAAACAAAAAAAAAACCACCTTATTTTCTTCTAGCTGAAGCCTTGCATCATCCTCAGGTGTGTCAGCAAGTGTAGAGTCTGAAATCAAACAAAACCAAAAAACATATTACAACACAGCAGAAAGTCAATTTCAGGTGCAAAAACATTAGAATAAAAGGCAAAAAAAAATGTTAACTGCACACAACATTTAAAGCAGAACTTACAATCCATTTGCTATTTTGCAACAATGGGAAAAATAACCATACCCTTTTGCTTTTCAGCTATGTGCAGCACTTGGCCTGTAACATAACTGAAGTGGGAAAGTGTGAAGGAAAAAGAAATGTCAGCCATAAAGTAGCTCAATTTTATTAGAAATGCCTTCAAACGAAGGCTGTGCATTAGCTAGGATTCTGCAGATAAAAAAAGAGTATTAGGCTGGAAATATTTTACACTTCTTTGGAGAAGTATACTTTACTAGCTAGTCTTATGGGAACACTGAATTAAAAATACACTAAATAAAGTAAAAATTAACTCTTGTTAATTATATATGCTTACTACCAGATGGACCCTGAATGATCTTTCAGTACAAGAATTTGAGAAGTAATTTTGGTTTGCAAGCATAACAGCAATAATGAAGAAAGCATGTCTCTCATCTTCAGCAGCTGAACTGCTTTTAGGCAGTATCAAAAACAAAGGATGTCTTAACATGGATTTAGAAGCCAATTTACAGAATGGTTTCCATTATTTAACTTTGAGTTTGCTCCCTGTGTTAATCAAAAATTATAGCTACATTGAACTTTTTTTTGCATTGCAGGAAAGATGACTGCATGTAACAATTCTCCACTTATGGAGTGGCTATCCACAAAGTCATCACAACACTATACTCTTTAAAGCATACAAATCTTTTAAAACAGGACTCTGTAGTTGAGGGTGACCAGTTCTAAATGTACTCCAGATGCAGTTTTGAAAATTAAACCAAAACACTCTTATAGAAAGAATAAGAAGCATCTGCCCTGACTTCCTTACTGGCGCAAGTTCAAGATGATAATTTTTCATATTAAAGCCTTTAATGTTGTTGAGGACTTTACCTGTAAGAAAAAAAAGCAAACAACTAATTTTTCAATTGTGCCCTCTGTGTTCAGCTCTGAATGTGTTTGTTCTGGTTGCAGTCCAACAAAAATCACCCAAACACTGTTTGGATTTTTGTTTTTCTTCTCCTGAAGAGTGTTTGCTTTGGTTCATTACTTGTGACCGATCTGGGCAGTAGTGTGTAAAGCCAAATAGCTAATTATGGAGAAATTCTCCCAGACTAGCTTACCTTGTTGATTGACTGCTATCAGATTTCTGGAAATCATTGAATATAGTCTCCTTAGAAGGGGATAAAAAAAGACGTTGCAAGTTAGCTAAATGTAATTATAAAAGAAAGCTTACCATCTTTGAAGATGCAAAGAGTTTAGAAAGGCCATATGCATTATGTTCTCCAGACTTTCAGAACAGAATCCTGTTTTACCTGTGCTCTTTTACTGAAAAGCTTGTTACTCCAAATAAATCCCCCAGGAGATCATTTGCACAGTGTACAATATGTTGCTGCTTTTCATCATATAACTGTTTAGACATAATATATTGTCCAAGATAGAATATTACCTGTAAAATAAACATACACAGACATTAAATACCCATGTTCTGTTGTTTTAAAACACATTAAATTCATTGACATTTGCTTTTCTCACTTTGATTCTCTAAAACTCCCTGAGCTGTGATTTTCATCTGTTTTTTATCCTCAAGCACTCTGCTATTCTGCTAACCACCAGATAGATTTGTTCAGATTTTGAAACTGGCTAATCAGCACCTGACATGTCAGCAGAATAAAAACAAAACAATACCGTGTCTCTGTGTCTTCTAGACAAGCTTCAAACTACACAGTCCTATCCCACCCCCTCACCTGTTCACACAAAACAAAAGAACACTCAAATTATTCACTGTTATCTACCAAAAAGTTCTCACCTCCTTCATAGTAAAAGTGTCCTTTTCTGCACCAGCTAACTTTAACAACCTCAACAACAGTGGCTTTGGCTTAACCTGTGTGCAGAAGAAGAAAAACAGTATGCACCAACAGTATGTACCAAGCAAAACTATTTATACAGGTCGGCTTCCTTGTTTTGTATTAATCTGATATATAAATACATTAAAATCTATCTACGTCCAAGATATTTTTGCAAAGTTAAACTTTAAAGAAAATAACACAAACTCAAGCATACTAAACTCCCATACACATCTTAGTCAGCCCCCACCCAGTCTTTCACTGGTACATACATATTCCTTGATTTTAGCCTCAGGATTCATTTGGTAGATCCTAGTACAGAGCTAGGCGCTGGGAAATTCAGCTCCACTCCTTTAGTCACTACACTGACTCCCAAAGGGGAGGGAGGAGTAAACGAACCTTTCCAACTGTCAGATCCATAGTGCAAGTCATGAAGTAAAATACTGGCCCACCTCTTTCCTAAGTCTCTTCCTTTCTGGGGCTGCTTTACCTCTGAAGACTTTTCTCAGCTGTGAAAAGCACACACCTTGTGCTCTCCATCATAATTCGATCATCCTACCTCCACAATGGCCTCCCACACACCCACTGTGTCAGCAGAGCTGTATCTGCAGTCAGTTTATGACAAATTCTGAGACACAGGAGGGAAAAGTGAAAAATTTTTCTTTTGCTCCTCCCGGTGAGAGCAATGTCGTGGGCCCAGTCACTACACTGTTCCACAGATGTCTGTGCCAGTACTAGTTGAGGACATAAGAACAAGCTGCACAGGCTGCCACAACTGCAAAGAAAATGCCTGTGGAGCCACTGACGGTTCCCTATGCAGTACATTTAACAACAGCATAATTCTCAGAAAAAAACTAATATTTAGCTATCCTTATAATGTTCCCTAAAATAAAATAAATTCTAGGAAGTACACACTTTATAGAAAAGTGTGAATAGCCATGAAATATCATGAGTATCAAAAAATACCATGAAACAAGGACTGACAGCTTTTGTGGGGAATGGGGTGGGGACAACTTCCCTATGTTCCATTTCAAGTTATCTGCTAAAACCAATGTTAAGCTTTAGCCAATTAACAAGACAGAGTTGCAAGAATCAGACATAGCTAAAACAATAAAAACCCTGTGGACCTTGTGGAGCCTATTCACTGCTTTCTAAGTGCTGATCTATTTAGAGCATACAGCATATACATTACAGCTCCACAAAGGAAGCAAACAGTAATTAATGAAACTGCTAAAGACATCTAAGTACAGGAAGGCAAAGCAGAGTTTCAGATCTTTGAATCCACAACTAGACCCATGGGTTCAGATCCTTTTACTCCCCAACCCTCTCTCCCTAACTCCTGCAAATAGGAAGCTCTTCTGTCACCCAAATGTGACAGCAGACAGTCAGCATCACTATTATGATGATTTAAAAACAGCAAGAAATAAACGGAAAACCAAACAACCAAAAAAGCCCCAACTTTGATCAACCTGCTGCTGTCACTTCACTTTTTTGAAGTTCTGCTATCAAATCAGTCTACACTTCAAGGTTCACCTTACTCGTAAAGTTCCACCTCAATGTCAGGGTACACATGCTGGTTTTAATTCGTGTCTCCACTCTAACACATAGGCTTCTGTCCCGGGAAAACTTGCAGAGCCCCAGGGAAGCAGAAACGTCATTGAAAGCCGGAATATGCAGAGCCATAAACACAAGTGAAGACTCATTACAAACTGTACATGAATTCCAATAGAACAGAAAATGAAAATACCAAATTCAAAACCCTTTAGTTGCAACGACAAGATTATTTAAAAACCATTTTGCATTACAGAGATCTTCCACAATTCTTCAGTTATGAATTACTAACATGATTAAATTGGATCAGAAGATCTTTTTTCATTAAACAAAAGCAACCTCACCATCAAGGTTCTCCAGGAAACAGGGGCTAGACCTGAACCATCAACTCCAACTCTCAACCATGAATGAGACAGATTTGTTTCACAATTACAGGATCAAAGAGGGCCATCTTCATTGGATTTCCTGGCTTTTCTCTAACCATAGCACGCCGAGCACCACATCGCTTCTGAATTAGCAGATAAAAACTGCAAAAAGCAGGAAAAGCTCGCGTCCAACAGAGCTACTGACCAGAGCCTCTTGTTCCGATGCTGTGACAGGAGAGGCATCCGTAAGAGACGACATCTTGGTATTGCACATTTGCTGCAAATAAAACAGAACAACGTTAGAAGGGAGCACAGTGTCACACAACCCAGGTCCCACCACACAGTCAGCGCGGCGCTCCGACACCCCGGCGGGGTCCACTCACCTCGGTGGCCTCGTCCAACCCACACGCCGGACTCCGGCGCCGGGTATCTGAACCTAAGTCGGGTCGGGCCACGCCGGGCTTTATATAGCGCTGCCAAGGGAGACAAGTCGGGGCTTAGCTCCTCGGCCGGCTGCGGCCCGACATGCCCGAGCATGACTGGGAGAGGAGGCGCTGCCGAGTCACCGCGGGGGGCAGGCGGGGGGGGGAGCCGCCGCTGACTCACCGCCGCCGCCTCACAGCCGCCGCGGACACACGCGGTGGGGGGGGAGGGAAGGAATGACAGCAAGAGGCCAAAGGCCCCGTCCCCGCGCTTCTCCCGTCTTTCCGCCGCGTCGGCCTCGCTCCCCGCTCCAGCCGCCCCTCCCCCAGCCTCGAGGCCGCCCCGCGCGAAAAGCGAGCCCTGAGAGCCCCCTCCGCCACTACCCCCGAGCAAGCCGGCATCCCCACGCACCACCAGCCGCACCCGATCCGCTGCCCGGCCCGCGGCGGGCGGGGACCGGGGACACTACCACACAGCGACGCGGGCCGCCGCCAGCGCCGCCATTTTGGCCGCCGCGCCGCGCGGACCGTTGGTCTCCGCAGCGCCCCC
>JASSUY010036345.1:69789-85900 GCA_032466535.1 Forpus xanthops
TTGGATCTGAGGAAGAAATTCTTTACTGTAAGTGTGGTGAGGCACTGGAATGGGTTGCCCAGGGAAGTTGTGAATGCCCCATCACTGGCAGTGTTCAAGGCCAGGTTGGACATAGCCTTGGGTGACGTGGTTTAGTGGGAGGTGTCCCTGCCCATGGCAGGGGGTTGGAACTAGGTGATCTTGAGGTCCTTTCCAACCCTAACTATTCTATGATTCTACGATTCTATGTAAGGATGGCCTGTGTGGCAATCGGAGATGCATGTTAGGAGGAGCAATCTCCCGTGTTTCCTGGTGCTACAATAAAGAATACCTGCTTGTCAACTTGAAAACTTTGTTGGTGAGTCTGTTCCTGGCGTTTTTTTCTGAATCAGTGTCATGGCTGCTTTTGAGATTCTGTTAATACTTCCACAATATATTTAATACATATCCTCTGCAGACATACAAAAAATATTCAATGAACTTGCAAAATATTTTGCAAATACTTGTATGTCCTATGTTGTATGTGAAAAATGTTTGTTGAAATGGATAAGGAAGCATATAAAAAGGGAGTCTATTCTTTTAATATCCATATATTTCGTACCCTGTCTTTCTTCTTTTACTGCAGTTTTAGTTCTTTGTAGCTTCCATCTCAAAGCCACCTGGTACTGGTTTCCAGTACGTGGCATGTTTTAGCGTAAGGAGGTCTCTGATGGGTTGATCTGTACTACAGAAACTTGAACAAGATGGGCAGTTCTTGTCTGTGACTTGTTTTGGTTACGAGAATAATTCTGTGTTTTTTTTAACTAAATATGAAACAGGAAAAGCAAGGGGAATCCCCCACCCCACCTGCCTGGCAAATCGAAACCTCCTCCTAAGTACCAGTGAGCAATACAGATCAGGTTAACATCCACAGTCTTTATCGGGAAGGCAAGGTATGGAGAAAGTATTAATCCAAACGGTACATGAATTTTTGAAGGGCATTAAGCTTATTTCCCTACTAGCAGCCTTGGCCCCATTAGCAGGTCTGATAGCCATTCCCGCTGTTGACAAGCCTTCAGCCTCAGCCCATAGTTTGCCAGGGAGGGTTTATTAGTGCTTGTGCCATCTGGTGGAGAAAAGCGGTTTTTCCATCTACAGCACGCCAAGGCTGTTCCGTAAAAGTGGAGAAAACTTGCACAGCCCCACTGATAGCACTGGAAAAGCGGGACACAAACTAACTTTGAGTGCAGATGAAGAAGACATGCAAAATGCTGTTCTGTGCTTTGATGCGTTCCATCGAAGTTAGTATCTCAGTTATCTGGTTACCTCTTGCCTCCAGAGGAAAGAGTGCGTGGACTTTTTGGCATTGTTTGATGCAGTTGGTTTTACAGGGTCCATTTGGCATCTTAGGTTAGATCATCCCTGTTGTTTAAAAACAATTCTTCTTTGCTGTGGTAGCTGTGAGTCTGTGTATTTTTCATAGCAGTTTTTTCTGCCTTTCTTTGTGTACCTGGAGAGATATGCGGGCAATGGGCTTTGACCTCTGACACACCTTACTTATCATATCTTACTTATCTGAACAGCATGTTATTTGGATATGAGCCAAGGCCAGAGGGGACAGCATGGTGGAACACCTTGAATGAAATATGCCACAGTAGTGCTGCTTAGAGGGGGGAAACTCCAAATCCACCATTGTAGGTCTGTAAGATATTGCTGCATCATGACTTGGCTGTCAGGAGCCCAGCTGCAGTTTCCTCACATCAGCAAAACAAGCCTCGC
Organism: Forpus xanthops; assembly: GCA_032466535.1. Classification (NCBI taxonomy): domain Eukaryota; kingdom Metazoa; phylum Chordata; class Aves; order Psittaciformes; family Psittacidae; genus Forpus; species Forpus xanthops. The sequence goes on from JASSUY010036345.1 coordinate 71,527, forward strand.
ACAAACATATCTACAAATATACTGCAGTGAGATGCTTGACAGCACAGGTCTCTGGGCTTTCCACACCAAAATAAGGAGGTTCAAGAAGATTCATGAGAACACTTGTTCTCCCAGTATCTACTTAAGAAGGTCTGGTAAAATACAGATCATCTCTTTGGCAGATAATTGCCTGTTATGATATTTAGCTCATCCAATGCAGAAGGTATCACAATATCTAATTTCCTCTTTCTTACCAATGGGGATGTAGGTAAAGCTGCAGAGATAATCATTGATTTGGGCCATTCTTATCCTCTTCCTGGATCCTTCATCAGCCACATTGTCTACTGCACCTGCTCTGCTGAAAGAAACCTATCAATTGTGGGGCTTACTCAGCTGCACAGCCACACTAAAATTGTTGTGTTTAATGGTGAGGTATGGAGATTCATCATGCATTTCTTTGGTCGGCATGCTGCTTCACAGAGAACACATCTATCCCTTCCATCCTCCTGGTGCCCCTTCTGTTATACTGGCACAGATGTTTGTGCATCTATGGCATCAAGTGGATAAAGGGATCTGGCACACCTGAGAGGTAATGCATTTTTTTTTCTGCAGATCAGTTCCCTGAGGTAGTCCTGAGTACACAGTGGGTGGACCAGGACATCACCAGAATGATAGCAGACAGGTAGGCAGGGGAAAAGGTGGGATCTGCTTTGGCTAGATTAGGTAGCCACACTCATTACTGAAGGTGAAGCCTACAGAATGCTTAGCTGATTTCAGAGCACACCACTGTGAAAGAGGTGTCTGTTCTTGTCTCCTTGCTGCTGGCTGCAAGCTCTGGTGATGAGACCTTTTCTGAAAGCAGTGTGGCATTGGATTGACTCAGCTGCCTTGTGTGGTTAGGCTGAGGCCATCAAGTATCTCCCTGAAACAATGTCCTGAGCCCATCTAGTGCCCTGTTAAATAACAGCCTTACCAGGAGCTGTGCATCCCCAGCCAAGTATGTCTTTGAACTGGCTTTGGCTCATTTGCCCACAGATTCAGCTGATTCAACATCAGGATATTTACTTTTATTTGCTGCTAATATGTCAGCTTGCTTTATCATGCAGTCATAGGAGCACATGAGACATCACAAGGAAAAGCAGCAGGAACACGCAGCTGGAGGCAGAAAACTGGAAACGGGGAAATAACCCCTTTTGAAGACAGGGAGCCATTCAGTCCTCTTTCCCTTATCGCCTAACCACACCCTGAATGTTCTGCCTTTACCTGTGTTATCAGTCACCTGGGTTGATAAACCCTTTCAGTATCTCCTGTGATTGACCTGAGTCCAAATTCCCAGGAGTTTTCCTCAGGTGTTACTTAGGGAGAAGTTAAAGAGTACATGATTCCACGGGTAATTACTTTAGCTAGCCCTAGCCAGCTTTTCCTGTATTGCAAAGCAGCTGACAGCTTTCTTTGCAACATGAGTGGATGCAAATGTCATCAGACTGTACTGATAAAGACACTTCTGATGATGATTTGCAGGCTGTTCTGTTTTGTAGCTCATTGGCTCTCTACTTCAAGCCGAACCTCTTTTGTGAAATCTGCTTTGGAAATGTACATCTTGACATCTGTAGAGAGTATGTCTCAGCTGTCTATTTTGCATCCCATTTGTGCAGATATTAGGGGAATATCCTTTCTGCTAGCAAACGCACACATTTTGCTGCGGCAACTTTTCTTTCTGATAAAGACAGAGAAGTGACCCTTTCATCTTGTGGCTGATCTTTCCATCACTTTCAAAGCTTTCTCCTCATACAGTTCCAAAATGATGATTGTGGTATTTCTCTGCCTACTAGCAGGCATGATTTGCTGTTGTTATTGCAGTTTTAATCAAGCAGCTCTAGTAAACAAAGTTGCTCCAGCTTCATGACATCACTTCCCTCTGCCATTGGCAGCACTTTCTTAGCAGAAGTTACTGCCCTGGCAGTGCAGTAAGTCAGAGGGATCGCTACCCAAATCACAGTGGGTTCTGTTCACAGCTTGGTATGTTAAACTTACTCCAGTGACTGCATCCAGGGTATACCACAGCTTGGGCACACATTCCTCTTTGCTGACACAGACAGGAAAGGGGCAACTGTCTCTGGAAGAGGAAAGTCACAAGCAGCTGTGGAGCAGTACTGTACCACATCACTGTTAGCCTGTGCATACGCATTAAGAGTTCAGAGTCCTTTTGGTCTGTGCAACCATATGGCTATTTTATGCAAGCCACAGTAAAACTAAGGAAACTGTATGGGTTTATCTGTGCTTTATATGTGTATATCAGCTCTCCAGTTTTAGTAGGTTTGGTTCCACTTTTCAATGCAAGCAGTGCCTCTTTTGAGCCCAGTGTCTCTGGCTTCTGCTACAACCCAATCCTGTCAAGTCACTTTTGCAGAAAAGCTTTTCAAGCAGTTTCTTTCATTTCAGTTATTCCTAGCCCCAAAATATAATAAGGATGTCACATCCTAAAAAAAATAATTCTTTAGATATCCTTGTATGCGTTGATTTACGTAACTGTTTAAAAGGAAACTCTGGAGATCAGGGAACTGCTTAGCTTACTTTTACACATCAGTGAAAACCCCCAGAATACTTAAATACAAGACTTTAAAATCCTGGCCTGCTTAGGGATAGGTAACTGATTAGAAAATTAACAAGCCTTTAAAAACAATACCCAAGTGATTTCTGATCTGTGTGGCACCCTGTGAATTATTATAGACTCTCAAATGAGTAAAGCAGTCTTCACTGGAGCAGAAACTGCTGATGATGCACGGACTAGCTCAGCTAAATAGAGCACACTGAAAACCAGGACCAACATACAAACTTTCCAGGAAGGAAAATAGACTTGCCAGTCCAGGGGAAGCTGCAGAGGCAGGAAATGAGCCACTGAGGCTCAGAGCTGGCCCGTCTCCCAAAGACTTCAAGACGACTCCCGGCACATAAATATGTTGTGCAGTGCTTGTGGCACTCTTTGAGGGCTTCCTGCTGAGACGTTGGTAGCTGTACATAAAAACAGGGCTTTCTTACCATTTTGTTTATGTGTGAAACCTTCTCCTTCGAAACCTGCCTTTTGAGGCTGGGCGGGTGGAGATTACAGCAGACGGCTGAAAGAGGTTCCTCCACCCCCGCCCAACTTCCCTCGGTCCTGGTTCTAGCCAGGTGGTGTCACTCTTCCCCTTGTCCGAGCACAGAGACTTGCCTGACTGCACAGCAAGGCATCAGCTTGCTGTTTGAACCAGCCACATCTGTTCTGCCTAGCAAGGGGGTCAGATGAATCTCTCTGATGAGACAGATCAAGTGGAAGTGCATGCCCAAAGCTGAGTCCACAGGGAGGAGCAGGACATGCTGTTCTGCTGACTTGTCCATGTGTGCTAAGAGCATGTCTTTCACAAAATCTGCTAGTTTCCCAAAGTTTCTTATTTTCAAACTCTGTAATTTCTCCTTTCAGGTGAGGTTTGAATGGCGCCCAAGCACAACTGGTTCTGTAGTCTTGCATCTAGTTCTGTAAAAACAACTTACTGTGGGTGCTGACCAACTGCAGCTCAGTGTCAGCCTCCCATGTGTCTGTCCACTTTGCCTCTCTGAGAATGTAGGTTTAGGGGTCTGGCATTTAAGTTAATGACCACCCGTGATAAAGGCAAAGCTCTCCATGAATCAAAATACACTTTATGGGAAAGTCTTGCTTGGTAAACAAATCTACATCTCTCTCCCTCTTTTTTCCCCCCCTACCTGTAGACCAAAGTCTTATGCAAAATGCGCCTGAGGAAAAGCTGAAGAAGTGTGTCTCTGGGGAATGACAGGAGCTGAAAAACACTGAAACACTGTTAATCCTGATCAAAAGAATTATGTTACCCCTCAGAAAAGCAGGCTGGTGCATGTTCAGAAATGTACCATAATTGCCTGAAGAAGTTATGACCACCACTGTCAGTTTCTCTTCTGAACTGGGTTAATAGAAAACCAGGTTTTTACTAACCACTGCAAGAAATGCTTTTAACAAATAACCACTTTGGATCCCAGAAGACCTCAGTGTTGCCTTCCCACCCCTTGGAAAGACACACTTCATTTCACAACAGTTGATATGTAATACTAGTGTCTTTTTCCACTCAGCTCAGACACGGAAGCCTGGTGGAACCAGCATGTGCACATGTAGGTAAATTACAAGATCTGAATCAAAGTTTTTGATATGCAGCTCCAGCATACTGTGAAACAAAACATACTCAGTCACTCGAGTTAGTTACATGACAGAAGAGTGTACAAATGGTTTCTTTTTCCTCAGAGTGAGGAGGATCAAGCCCATTACGGACAGAGGGAGGAAGCAGAACAAGAACTGTTTCTTTGTTGAACAGTATCTCTAATTTAGTTGGAGACCAAAAAAGATGTCAAACTTGTCACCTATGCAGCTTTATTTCTGGAAACGTTGAGCACATGCCTTTCTCCATTAAGTACAATTGAAACGGAAGAAGCTCACACTGAGCTCTGGCAATCTGGCTCTGCTATTCAGATGTCTAACTGTGGAGTTTAGCATCCAAACTTAGACCTTACATTTAAAAACATGCCTAGATGTATATGTGCTGTAAGTCTTTTCAGTTGTCTCCTAATCCACTGCCTCACTTTCGTTTCCTCCCCCTCTCCCCATCACAGCCACCTCCATTCTGTGGCCCCAGTAACCATGATCACTCCATGTGCTTCAACTCGATCAGAACACAGCTCCTTTAAACAAGTTTGCTTCTCAGCTTCTGCTCTGTAAGAAAGTAAAAAAATACACCCATTTTCTGTGCCAAGGTCATTAAAAATTACATTCTTATGCTGTGCTTCAACCAGAGATCTCCTCCCTGCATTTCTTGGATGTGACACAGCCGTCTGCAGTTCTAAAAATAATCCTGCTGTTTTCTGACACACCACTAGCCTGCATGTGCATCCTGCATGTACTAGTCACCCAAACAGCCATGCTGGACTTTGTGGAGCTCCTTAAATATAACGGGGTACCTTCAAACGAAAGGCTGGTATTCGTATTTCAGTGAAGCCATTAAAAAAATCAGAATATATTTTTGCAACGATAATCCTTCAGCAACCTTTGGATCATCCCTACTGCTTGCTTCTGAATATGTAATTGACTTGCATTACGTTCTATTTCGTCTGTCCATGTCTGTTCCAAAGGAATGGAAATTTGTACCTATTGGATACTGAGCTCATGCAGCTGAAAGGGCACATGCAGCTCCTCAGCTGCTAAATTACATCTTAATTCTAGTTCACCTGACTGCCTGTATTTTACACATTTTTTGTCTGGATTGGAAGGAAGGCAGTCAAGGGTCCCTAGGTAAAAAAATGCAACACTGCATGATATCAGTGTATTTGTGAGTCGTGATACGATTTCTGTCTCAATTCCAGATTTCCGTAAAATATAGCATAACTATACTTTATACAGAAAGAGCCAACTGAAATAGGAAAGAGAGCTTGCTTTGCCCCTGCTAAAGGGAAATGCCAGGCTAAAATTTGAAGGATTAGTAACTGCCTTGCAACTAAAATAATGACAAGGTATCACATTTCCTTCTTAAGTTCTCAATTGTACGTGTGATCTTTTGGTCTGGGTTGGATCCTGGGCAGCAGGGCTGACTGCATACTGCAGTTACAGGTGATGGAGTATGTTCTGCGCCCTGAGGTCCATCAGACCTTTCAGCTACTGGAAGAAGACAAGCACAATCCAAGTCAGTTGGATGAAAGCATGAACAGTGAGTTCAGCAAGAGAAGGCCTGCAGGGAGGGGCGATACGTTTTTATTGGACCGAGAGCTGAAAAAAAGCAGACCAGCCTTTGCGAACACAAGCCCTCTTCACTAAGCCCAGCCTCACTGGGCAAAGGAGAAGTGGAACAGCAGCTCTCTTCTTTTAGGAAGGTTAACCATATCTGTGGGACTCGTCTGGCAAAGGTTTTATGCTCTCTGAATCCAGCTTTTTTTTCTTTGCATGGCATTTATATTTCAAGTTTTTATATTTTTTAAAACTGAACTAAATTTGTCAACTACTGCAACACTGCAAGAATCCATACAATTCGGCTCTTGAATTCTTTGCAGTACTTGCCTGGAGATAAACCCACACCTCTCTCCGCTTAGTACAGGTCGTTTTGGTAAGATGTCTGCATCTTAGAATAGGGTTTCTCATTACCTAAGATTATATCAGCTCCTGATGATAAGCTTTTCACTTCATGTTCTTAACCTTCTGCAGCTGACATCCTGATCATCTTTGCAGCAACTGAGCTGTCAAATGGAAGGCTGAAACTGTGATCAGTGAGGGCACCAGCATGAAGAAAGTGGATTTGTATGGAGCAGAAAGCTGCTGCTTCTGTGCATCTACGTGATTAGAATAGCAGAGAAACAGAGCTGCATCTTTACAGTTAGAAGAGTTAAATTCTTGCACAAAACAAAGCGTATCTTTACTATACATGCACCCTGCTTTTCATTTACTCAACATTCTTTGTTTTGTCATTTATCAGGGAAGTTGGGTTGTGAAAGGACAACGTAACATTTACAGAGAAAAAACTCCGTAACACAAGCAAGACCTGCACGTCCACAGTCCGAACTCTGCTACTGTTAAAATCCAAGGAAAACACCAAGTCCAAAACTGGGAGCAAAAGAGTCATCTAGGAGAAAAACCTTTTTATGAAAGGCCATTTGAGGGACACTAAGGCCTGCTTGCTGAATTCCATTCAACTGCCAGCCTCCTGTTTGTTTTTAAAAGCAAAAGATAAAAAGCTCTCTTACCTATCAGAGGGAGCATTCTTTTTCCTTTCCTAAGCATGTAGGTAACTTTCAGTCTAGTGGTTTCTAAATCACTGCTAATACATTAACAGTATGCCAGTGTTTGGTAGCACAGTATTGCTCAAGAGCAACCCCCTTCTCTGCAGCAAAACTGCATCAATATATACAGCCAGTTATGAAATCCATTACTTTTTGATAGATTTTGCAAACGATGTGACAAGCTAGACATGGATTAGCTGTGCTACAAAACGTTATAAAACACTCTCTGAAGCTCCTGTTACACAAGACATTATAAAAATGAGTTTTTCATCTTAATACTTCACCCTCATTGGCTACCACTCATATTTTTTAACAGGTTTAGCAAAAATTATGGGTATCGCAAACAGGCATTAATACTGCCTTTTAGACCAGGGCCACCACTGGGTATTCATTTCACAAAATAAGGCAGAGAGAGGATACATTCCTGCTGAATCGCAGCTCTGTCTTGAAGGTAAACTTCTGCAAGACAAACCTCCTTTTCATACACGTAACAGCAGCAAATCACACTCCTTCAGCCTCAAGCCTAAGAGAAGCTGCTCATCCATGAACAGGAAAACTTCACTGGCACTGTGCCCCCAAAGCCTGAAAGAACCTGGCAAGATCTACAAAACCAGATGCAGAATCTGCTGAGGTACCAAAGTTAAAGGTAACACAGAGCTTTGAAAAGAGTTATCTCGTAAGTGAAAGCATACTTCCTATTCCCTTGGGAAAAGCGAGAAAACCTTGTGTGTGTTGTTCTAAAGTGTTTTCAGGGACAAGGCTAGCATAGATAACTTATCACGTGTCATTCATATTTTAATCAGAATCATCTGCTCTCATTTTTAAATGCCATGCTGGTATCTATGCCAGCTTTTCCACTGAAATGACATCGACGGCAGCTTCTAAAGTAAATCATGATACTAAACGAAGCAAAGCACTGAATGGCAGAAAAAGACCCAGGTCCATCTTGTTATCACTGCTTAGTCATACGTGGACTATGAAGTAAAATGAAAAGCAGAAAGTAAACACGAGGGTTTGGACAGCATGGCACAAAACAGGGTGATGACTACATACTGTTAAAGCTGCTAAGACTCTCGATTTCTCTTCCAGGAAAGCCAAAACTGAGTGAAGTACACATAACTAATTAGCAGTTAAACCTATTAAAATGATACAGTAAGAACTAGAACAAGGGAGTTTCCAACCAGGTAGGTTATCAGTAATTTTTTGAGACTTCAATTGTACCTCAGGATTAAAAATTTCCCTCATTAGTACGTATGTTCAGCCCCAAAACATGCACACACGTTGAAATACTTACAAAGAAATCCAAGTAGCACCATTTTGTATTATATATAAACACAGACCCCCCCCCCCCCCCAAGGCATATGCAATTCAAGCACAAGGTGAAAAATGACAAGAACAACTGTTTTCCCCTGAAATAAGCACATATCAGTCAAGTGAGTGAAAAATTTATTCCCACCCAACACATGGTATCCAAAGGAATAATACATACAAAGATCTATTCATCCCACAATTACACATGCCTCCTGGATTTCATATTTGGAACCATATGACAAAGTTCAAGATACTTAATTTGTTAGATACAACAGGTAAATCTCAAAGGAGACTCCTTGAACGTATGAAAAAAATCATGTCACTTGAGTGACCTCCACAACTTACACACTCCAGCAAGACTGCATTTATAATGTATAATGACACTGATAACTTTCTCTTGCAGCTCTGCTCCCCTCTTTAAGGATTCTTTTATGTTTTCAGACACGATTGCTTTGTTCATTCTAACACTTTCTACACATTTACATCACTCTCATCTCAAGTACTGTTGTCACACAGGCTTCTAATTCAGTTTGCTAACTGTAAGTCTTTGTGGACTATCTACATTTTAGAAGAACTTGTGCACAGCACAAAATAATGCAAATGGCTTTTTTAGTGTATGCACTGAAGGATATGTATCCAGAGATTGGCTTTATGAACACATCTTTCAGTACTCCATTTAAACTAATGATACAGATTTATAAAAAGATATACAAAAAAATTAACCTTGGACCAGTACAATGTCCAAGACAGAGCTGGTAAAGATGTAAAATTATTCAGGTATTTCTAAGTCTGAAATGACAAAGTATTACAGTATAAACTTAGGTTACATGGAGAAAGAACTTCTTCTTAAGTCAAGAACTTTGTAACAGAATAAATAATTTACAGGCTTGAGAAGACCTGTGTTCTTTCCTACACAAAGACTTGTTACCTTTATTGTAAAAAGCTTAGAGGAACTTAATATCATTTCTGTCGGTGGTTGGAAAACCTGCTTTTGTTCACAAAATTCCCCTCTTTATATCTGCTAGAGGTAGATGGGGATAAAATGAACCTCAAAATGTTAAGATGCTGCACATAAATTCTAACCCTGCGAATATAGTGAACGTATGTTCTCACCAGATTTACTGAAAGCTGTTATTTTTTTTCTTTTTTTAAATAGAACAGCACTCAACTTCCTCCTTCCTCCTTGTCAAAATCAATGCTTGATACTGTCATAAAATAATTTTCAAAGCATTCCAGAATTAGAGCAGGAGCAGGTCTCACCTCACATTCTTCGCTTACTCTGAAACACTGCTGGTGCCTCTGGAACAAGGACAACAGGCCAAGCTGCAGAACTTGGACTTACATGTCCAAGTAACTCCTGGGGAAGGTGCAGCAGTGAGCTGGGGCTACAGGTGGAGAGAGCACTGGGCAGCCCTCACGTCCACTGCAGATGGCATGACCATTCTGAAGACTTCTCCAAGAACACATTTAGCATGGGTGTCTGTGTGCAAGAGCTGCAAAATGTTTGGTTATTCCCACAAAATCAGGGAGTTTATTAAGCTTACGAGCATTTACAAGAGCTCATGTAAAGCCCTGGGTTTGGCACAGAGAAAACTGAAAAGCAGTGACAAAATTAGCTACAACATGAATGACTTCATTAATGTCCTAACAGACCAGAGGAAAAAAAAAAATCCAAGATGAACTGTTGAGATCCAGTTTCCTACTTTTCTGAAGGTTGACCTGTGGCTTCAAGTTGTCCAATGTCTCTTCTGGTCTCTCTCCACCTGTAATTTTATCTAGTTCCCTCAGCCAAAATCTATCAATGTGCTGAAGCCAAGCATAGATAAGAAAGCATACAAGGAACAGGAATAAGCTTGGCGGCCCTTTTTAGACGTACTGAACAAAGTCTGTTTCCTCTTCATCACTCACCAGACAAAAAGGAGGAAGCATTGCTACACACCAGAACATCTGCATAAAAGCGCCTCCAAGTCTCTTCACAACAGCAATACAGGCACGATCACAAAGACAGGATTGCTTTTCTTTTTTTTTCTCCTTCTGTATTATAACTGTAGACGTCATGATCTCATTTGGTATGCAAAAAATATAATTAGCTCAGTACAATTTCCACAGCAATTTGAAGTGTGCCTTTTTCTCTTTTACCATTTTAATTGAATGAAAATGACAGGAACAGACCAAGGTGGCAAATCCCAGCATTTTACAGAATTCACTTTGTTTGGATTCGTTACAGAACAATGATCCTGCTGGTTAAACTAAAACCACAGATCCACACAAACAAGGCATCTTTTCTGCATTCTGGAAGCAATGCATATTTAAATACTTGTCTTCCTTCACATTAAGCTCCAGAAGCCCTTGCTTTATGGACGCTGAGCCAATTTACTCTTACTGCTTTCCTGTTCGCTGAGCTTGAAGTGGGTGTAAGCTAAAATGCCCAACAACGTGCACAGAATCCCAAGGCCTTGATTAACGGAGAGCGGATCCTTAAATAAGAGGCACCCTCCCAGGAGGGTGATGCAGAACTTGAAATGTCCAAACATGTTATACCTAGACATCTGTTAAGGATAACAGCAAATAGCAGTAATGTGTTTTACAAAAAGAAACGCTTGGGAATATCATTAACTACATCCGCAGCAAGCAATGGTATGTCACCTTGACTTCAACTCATACCATTTTACTGTGTCTCTGCAACTCTGAGAATTACCCTCCACCTAAGGCCTTCCGCCCATCGTACATGACAACTGACATGCCAGCACTTCCTCAAGGGAGTCAAAGTGTGGGCAAATATTCTTTGTAGGCATGAAGGTCATGTCAGTAAGTTAACTGCCATTATCTATACAGAAAAATGAAATACACTGAAACGTAAACATGCTTTTCCAGCTTCAACATTTAAGATAAAACAAGCAGGTAACTGCTCTTCTCACAGTAAATCAGCCCAAATGAATGCCAACATAATTCATCTGAGAACAGGAGAAACACCTAATGGCACAAAGGATACGTGACAGGTGACGTATTTCCAATAATCCAGTAAATGGACAAGTTTACCATAAAGGCTATTACTCCAGACAACAGTACCATTATCTGTGGATTAACAGACATGGTCAGTAATCTGACATGGTTTTGGCCATTTGTAGGTACATTACAGGTTATTTATTTAGTTTCCTTTACTTTCACATACAAAGTATCAGGCAAGAAAAACATATGGAGAACAAAAATAGGAACAATTTCAGATCAGCACAGATATTGGTGATATGTATAAGTAGCTCAGGGTATGATGTCCATAAACATATCTTTATAGAACCACAAGCCTTTTCTCCTTCACTCTCAGCAACTTAGGAATCACTTGAAGAATGATTTGGAAAATCTGGCTACTCATACACATAGAGGTCATAGGCTTTGCCTTTCAGACAAGGTTTTACATATGGTCACGCTAAAAGCTACTATTAAAATCATCCAATTTTATCCCTGTGAATACTTGCTATCCCATTCATAAACTGCAGCGCTACAAGAAAGGACCCATCACTGAGCAGCACAATCAGCAGAGGTATGAATGTGCCATTGGCTCTTTTCTGGACAGAAGGATAGAGAGAAATCAGCTGCCTTGGTGAAAATAAACCAGCAATTCTATGGAACAACCAGCACTGGCATCCTTCCACACAAGAGGAGCTGAAAGTGTCAAAGTGAGCATGCTCATTTCTTTTCTGAGTGGACAGTAAGAGCTGAAACTAGGGCACTTACATAGTTTTAAATTAATACACTAAGGGAAGCTTCCGGATTTTGTCAGATTTTCCTGTTGCTCAGATGCCCTCTAAACAAAAACAAGAATAAGGAGGTAAATCGACTGTCAGACAGACTCCTCTGGGAGGAAGTGGGGCGGACACAAGGATGTTTTTATTCTTTCACATGCCCCTCTCATCTCACCATAGTCAATGACTGTACAAAAATCTGTTTCACAAACAAACAGATCAGACTGCCAAATTTAGCTACATCAGTGATGGCTATTTATATTTAAATAAAGGTAGTAAAAGCCTTACCACAGCAGAAAGTGTCCAGGGCCCAAATATTCCCCCTTCGCCAAAGACTGGCTCAAAGAAGGGTATGATGAACAACAACATAGCTGAGGACATTGGTGCCTGATAGTACAGCAGCTGCATAGAGTTTACCTGCAACTCGTGCTGCTTAGCTCCTACCCACTGAAACCAAAAGAGAAAGCTGTTACACACAAGGGAAAGAAACAAAACAATATAATCAACTGTAAACTTGAGCAAAAGCAAACTGGCTACTGACACAGAAAGTGTCTCATCAGGACAATACTACATGAACAGGCTGTTGAGCATCATCTTCTGCCTTTGCTAACTGAAGGCCCATGTCTTTGCCTCTTGCAAGCACACAAGCACCATGTGAGAAAGTGGTATTCTTAAGGAAGAACAAAAAAGCAGCAGAGCTTGGAAAAAAAGACCAGCTCAAGAAAAATTCCGGATCCTCTCTGTGATGGAGCTAAGCACCTTTGCCTAAGCAGAGATCTGCTTTTGCTCCTTTCTTCTGATTTTGCTCCATGCACAAGCTAACAAAACCAGTTAACATTTTTCTGCCTTTTACCAGTGTGTTCCAAATTTACTCGATTTCATTTCAATACTGACTATAGCTTGGATTTTCAACGTAGCATGCTTTAAGAGATATTAGGTTATCTGTGAAGATGGATGGTACAAGCCAGAAAGATGCATTTTTGCATTGCACTGAAGAATGCTTAATACTCCATAACTCACATTAATTGGTAACATGGATTCCAGCATATAAACTTACCAAGTTAAAAAAAAAACTCAAAACCCAGAGTAACTTCACTCAGGTACTCTTGTTCACTCAGCACACACCCCATCATTTAAAGTTATTACACATCATCTCTCTCCTCCTCCAGGAGGACAAGAGACCATTATGTATCATCTTGCACACCACAGGTCAAACAGCATGACTGTTCTTGGAGCACAGTACACCTGTTATAAAGAAATTAATGTCTAAATTCATGATGAGCATCACATCAACGTGACAGGAGACAGCATCATAGCTTATAATGAGCTGGGCTTGAGCTTTAGTATGATGTTGCAGTAGAAAGGGCTAAGGCAGTCCTTGGACATACCTATTTTACAGCCATAACCAGCCAGAAAGGTTATGCTGTGCATGTATATTAATTCACCCTCTACAAATTCACCTTAGATTGTGCATAGTTAAAATTGTAAAATGAAAATAGTTGAAGGATAAATCACAGCATAAAGAGGAGTGGGAAATGCTCTTTCTAGGGAAAGGTTCAGACACAAGGCACTGGCTTCAACAAGGAGAAAATCTATCCTCTCTAAAAAAACAAGAGTTTGACTGATAAAGCCATTTTCAGCCCCTGAAAATATATCCATGACCACATTGAAGATGACACCTCAATTTTAGCAGAGTGAGGACTACCAATTCCTTGAAGAATTTACCTTAAAATAGTACAAATTATTTAATTTTAAAATAGTATTTATATACATATAAAGGAGTTTGGGGGGGGTTCCCATATGGCAACCCACCGTTCAAACGCGACCTAACCCGCACCTCGAAGACCAGCCACCACAACGCTCCCACCTCTCCTTCCCGCCATTACCCACCACTTGGTAGAGGGAGGTCACCAGGACACCCATGGTGGCGAACGCCATCCCGAGGACGTTGAACTTCACATCGTAGTAGGAGTTGAGGAAGACGCCCAGCGTGATGGGGACCTGTGGAGACGGGGACAGCAGCGGTTACAGCCATTGCCTCAGGCGTCGCCTCAGGGGTCGCCTCAGGGAGGGCAGCCATTTCCCTCTCCCCTGCCGCTTCCTCACCAAGGTGAGCTTGATACGGAGAGGGAAGGTCTTGCCGTAAGCCAGGGTCTGTATGACCACGATGACCGGCGTGGTCATGGCCTTGGCCAGCTGGTAGGTACCGATGGTGTTGCTCTGCAGGGAGAGGTTGGTGAAGACGACGAAGCCGCAGAAGCTGAGGGCCAAAGGCAGCACCTGCGAGGGCTGTAGGCTCTTAGGGGAGAAGGCGCCGAGCGCTTGGCACAGGTAAAGGCCGAGCCAGGTGATGGCGAAGTGCACCAGGGTGAGGCTGAGGTTGGGGAAGCCCAGCCGCACGTACAGCCACTTGTTCAGGAACACGATGCAGATGGAGGCGGCCAGGTTCACCAGCAGACCCGCCGCCAGACGGCCCTGAGCCGGCAGCCAACCCATGGCGTACCCCACCGGGCGCCGGGCACCAGCGCCTCAGGCAGCCC
>JASSUY010036353.1:0-15597 GCA_032466535.1 Forpus xanthops
CTGTCTTTTATTTGCAATGTACCTATAGAATCCCTTCCTGTTATCCTTAACATCCCTAGCCAAGTTTAATTCTAAGTAGGACTTAGCTTTTCTAAGCTGGTCTCTAGCATCCCAAACAACATCCCTCTATTCTTCCCAGGCTGCCTGTCCTTGTTTCCACCTTTTATAAATACCTTCTTCCTTTGAATTTTCCTCAGCAGCTCCTTATCCATTCAAGGAGGTCTCCTGGCTCTCCTTGCTGCACTTCCTTCTAGTAGGGATGTATCATTCCTGAGCTTGCAGAAGGTGATGCTTGAATATCAAGCAGCAGTCTTGGGCCCCCCTGTCCTCTAGGGCTATATCCCATGGAATCTTATGGAGCAGGTTCCTGAAGAAGCCAAAGTCCAGGGCAGTGAGCTTATTGCATGCCCTTCTCACTCTCCAGATGATCTCAAACTCGATCATTTCATGATCACTGCAATCAAGGCTGCCCTGGAGCATCATATTTCCAACCAGCCCTTCCCTGTTGGTGAGAATGAGGTCAAGCATGGCACCTCCCCTTGTTGGTTCCTCTTTACTTGTAGAAGGAAGTTGTCTTCCACAAAATTGAGGAACTTCCTGGATTATTTGTGCCGGGCTGTATTGTCCCTCCAACAGATATCAGGGTGGTTGAAGTCCCTGAGAACAAGCGCCTGCAAGCGTGAGGCTGTTCCTATCTGTCTATAGAGCGCTTCATCCACCAAGTCCTCTTGATCAGGTGGTCTGTAGCAGATCCCCACAATAATGTCTCCCATTGCTCTTCTCTGTTTAACCCTGACCCACAAACTCTTTGTTGACTGCTCACCTGTCCCCAGACAGAGTCCCATACTCTCCATCCTATCCCTAACATAAATAGCAACTCCCCCTCCCTGCCTACCGGGCCTGGTTAAAAAAAAAAAACAAAACAAAAAGCCCTCTCATGACAGTCACCTCAACCAGTGGCCGGAAACAAACGACGCCTCGTGATGGATGCATTGCTCCAGGGTAACTTTTGTGTAAATTTACATTCCTGTTCTGAGAGTTTTTTGTTTGGTTTTTCCCATAAGACATATATTTAAAAAGTACCATCTTGCTGGTATTTTTTACATTGATAGGTATGAAACTAACAGTGATTGTAAGGGAGAAGTGTTGTTTAGTGGAGATAGCACAGGTCTAGGGAACTTTTATTATTCTATGACCACTGAGTAACAATGGCTATGGATGTTCATCTTTCTGTGCATTGCTCCCCTGTCTTTAGAATGGCCATAAAGATAATGGTCTTTGTAATATACTTTGAGAAAACATTAATATGAAGGCAAAGTATAGGAACAAGTTGTTAACATCTAGATATTTTACCAGCAGAAGTAATGCATAACAGTAACCTATATGAAATTATGTAAGGATCAGACCTCAATTCAAATAGAAAAAAAAAATATTTCCTCTACTTCATATCTTAAGAAAGGTATGCTAATGATAACAATGATGGTACACTCATTTTTAATGTTAGCAGTTTGATCACTATTTGATCTGTTGACTCAATAGAGCTATTTCTCATTATGAATTTACCAAATAATGAAAGAGGAAGGAAGAGAGATTTAAATTTTGTAGTGTTATTTTCTATAATCTCAGCTTCCATTTTCAACTGTGTATTCATAATGTGTTTTCCTTTTAATGAAAAGGTTACAGAATACTCCGAAAATCACTTTTAACATCTCTAAGTCAGAAAATAGATTCTGCGTGAGTTATAGAGCTGATAAAATGTTAATATTGCAAAATAAGTTATTTGTTTAGCTGTTGTCCAGGAAATTGCTCTCCTCCAAAAACTCTGTAATATTTTTAATTCTGTGTATTTTTGAGGAATACATTCAGTTTCTTTTTGCTGGTGGAAGTATGCAGACATAACAAACATAATGTATTAATACTCAGGAAGATTATTTCATCTCAGAAAAGCAATATAGTTCTCAGTTTTTTGTATTATTGAGGTTTGGTCACTGATTCTGTATTTATAAACAAGTGTGGTTAAGGCTGCTTCTGCTCTTGAAACGGCAAAGAAAAATAAGAGCACACTGTTGCTATGTGTATTGGAAATAATGTAATAAAAATGTTAAGGAAGAAATATTTTCGAATTTCAGTACTATAATTCTTGACAGGGACAGTATTTAGCTGAAAACTCGGGTTCAAAACTGAATTCTCATTAACATGGAAACAGTTGTGTACATAGAAACAGATTTGAGAATAAGTTTTCTGGATTTTGCCTCTGTCCAAGCTCAATACATATGCTCCTGCAGAGTTCTCCCCTCTCATGATTCTTTCTCACAGCACCTGTTTATCTGTAATTATCTCCCCAGCTTTATCTGGCGCTCTCTTTATAGAGTTCTTCTAGGTGTACAAAGGACTTTGGCATTCATTGTTGACAGGGTGATGCATAGTGTTGCATTCAGAACTATTATACGTGCAATAAAAGTTTATACAAAAGGATTAGTTTATAGATCCCAGACATTCAGCTGTTGTAAATAAAATTCTTTATGCATAAATATATATATGTATAAAATGCAACATGAATGGTACTGTTTTAACCATTCATGTAACAGAGTATCCTTCATTCTGGTTTGCAAAGTTGTTTAGTTTTCTTTTCCACTTGCCAAGTGCCTTCTCTCCTTCAAGGAGGGAATACACGTTAAATTTTTTTTGTTAAAATGCAGTTAGCTCAATTTGTTTTTCAAGTTTTTATTCAGCTGATCTTGGTTTGATTAGAAAGTCAGCTCAATCTTTCAGTGAGAGGTCTTACTGAGCAGAACACTTTTGATTTGCACTGAACTGTGTAAAATTTAGGTTGGTGACATAATAAAAGTTATTCCTGCATCATCTCTTTGCAGGCACCTGAAATCATTGACCTGTTGTACACAGGCCAGATATCAGTTATTGGTGACCTATAATGGACATGACCTAGCAACCAAGCAGGAACAGTTATATTCAATTAAAAATCCCTGAGTCATGCAGTTTCTTTAAAATGAATAATCTAAGCAATAGATTACATGAAGATAGATGACATTCTCAGCATCTACTTTGTTTCGGTCTTCAACAAAAATGAAGAGAAAGATGACGGTAATCAGCTAAGTGAGGTAAATGTGAATGAAGGTCTGCAAATATGAGGAAACAGACTTAACAAAGTAAAAGAATGCTTCAATAATGTAAACTTTCTATAAATCAATGAGGGCCCAGTGACATTTAACCAACAGTTCATAAGGAGCAGCAACAAGAACTGCTATTAAGCCCATAAGGATCCTGGGGAGGGATTCTTCATTACGGGTTGTAGTAGTAGGACAAGGGCTAACAGATTTAGACTTAAGAGAAGTTTAGATTAAATATAAGGAAGGAGTTCTTTACTGTGAGGATGGTGAGGCACTTGAATGGGTTGCCCAAGGAAGTTGTGCATGCTCCATCTCTGGCAGTGTTCAAGGCTGGGTTGGGCAGAGCCTTGGGTGACAAGGTTTAGTGCGAGGCATTCCTGCCCATTACAGGGGATTGGAACTAGATTATTTTAAGGTCCTTTCCAGCCCTAACTATTCTATGATTCTGTAATCTGTCAGCTGTTTTGAAGGATGGGTGGAGTAGAGTTGAGTCATCAAGGAGGAGTGAAGCAAATAGTAAATATGCTGTCAGATTTTTTCTTTTAAGTGCAGGAGGCAAAAGCTTCCCTAAATTATAAGCTGTTCCAGTCACGCTAAGAAGTACTGTATTTTGCATATGTGTGAAATGTCAATTGTTATGTCAATTACAGAAACAATCTCTAAGCATCTCTTAGTAGGGCCTTAAGGTTTTCTTATGTATACCCTCAAGCTTTTGTGGTAATTGTTGGGATGTTTCTCCTGGTGAAGCTACAAATATGTTTATGTAATTTTTAATGTCACTTCTACGTGCAGCAAGTTGCATATAGTTGGTTTTAATCTGGCTCTACTTTCCTGCAAGAATTTATCAATTTGCATGCAAATATATCATCTCCTGTCACTTTTCACTAGAAAATCTTACAGTTCTTATTTGTTTTGCTGAATAATTAAGAAGAATGTTTTTTTTTCTTCAGGCAGAATATCCATTGCTCAGTCAATTCACTTCTAGCTGGACAAGCAGCCTTTGAAGGAAGTGAAATTACAAACTGGGGAGAGAATTTCAGAAAGGTAGGGTATTGGCTTATGTACAGGTTATTGGCTGTATGACAGATGATGGTTTTGTACATTTCAGCTGTAAAGGACTTCATATTCCAGAATTAGCTGTCCTGTCTACAAGATGGCAAAGCATTTCTGACATAGTAGAAAGTATGGGTCAAATAAATAAAATATTTGAAGTACTGGAATAGCTGAGATTTTTGGGCAATAATTTTAGTGGATAAGGTTTTGAATGTGGTAGCAATTTATGTTCAGAATCCCAGTGTGTCATGGCACAGATGAAATGAACAGAGCAGTTTGAGTTGGATTGCTCTCTGAATATGGGAAGAGAGAGTAGAGCCATCTCTATATTGGGTTTGTTGTCTCTGGGAGCCATTCCTATTTCAACTTAAAAGAGCCTCAATGTGAAAATCTTAATGTCATACTGCAGAAGACCACTACAGGATGGGATTTCTGGGAAGTGTTTAGGACCTTCATTGAAATTGTTTGATGCTGTTCTACTTTTATTATATTAAATGTTGCTTCTATTGGATTAAGTAGAATAAGAATAGCAGTTATTTTTCTTTAAATATAATTGATTTTAGGATTTGTAGAATACTATCCTAAGTCTGTAAATGTATTCTACAAATGAGAAACTGAAATAAGTTTAAGATGTTAAGTAAATACATATATGAAAATACATATTTCATAGGCAGATAAAATATTGTTCTGGGAATTAGATAAAAATCTGCAGTGCCATTTAAAGAATTTCTCAGAGAAGCATTACACATGAAAAAATCCAGGAGATTAGAGCAATATGTCTCTGGATCCTACTAGTTCTAATCATGATAATTATCATGTGCATTAACTATATAGGTATTCTCAGTTATGTAATTGTAGCAGAACTATACCAGAAAGAAAAGTGAATATACTTAATTTCCAAATGATCTACTATGCTTTATTAATGGCTTGAGCTTTGAAATAGCTAAGTCTTTTTAAAAATGTAAATATGTATCTTTGAACCTGAAAAGGTGAATTTCTTTTAGATCTTTATATAGGTCATAATTATGCACATGACCTGTGAAGGCATAGAAGCAAAATGGATTCAGGCTGGAATCAGACAAAGAATCAGAGTGAGACAAAGTGGAATTAGGCTTGTGCTCTGCCAAATTTGTAGATACTGATGTGCATGTTCAAAATAAATCTGGGATCCAGTGCTTTGCTAAATTTGATCTTGGTATGTGGTCTGAGGTGCTGAATTATGTGCAAAGTGATGTCTGTCTGAAATGCTTGTCCAGTGTCTGGGACAGCCCCTCAGTGAGTCCATTATACTTTTATTTTCATGATGGTAATGAGCAACAGATAGGCGCAGATCAATCACTGTTGCTTTTATGAAAAGCTTTTAAAGGTTCTTTCTTTTTTCCTAGAAAAACAATCCTATTTCAGATAAATTCATTTATTTCTAATGTATAAATCTTAGATGCATTCCACTGATGAAATAGTTCCAATCAATTTCTTTTTTTTTTCATCCATTACATTTCTCATTTAAACATTGTGGCAAATGATTCTTAATTACTTTAATTTCATGAGTATTCATTCTTTACCTTGTCTAGAATTACAATGAAACTGCAATTTTTTTTCTATTAAGGATAAATTAATTTTCCCCTAGATTAGGTGCATTAACTTTTAAGTCATTTATTACAGTAGCTTTTGCAAATTTAGGAGCAGCTTCCATGATTCAATTTCTTAGACAAGGCTAGTGACTGTAGTATTAGTTCATTCTACATATCATATTTTCCCTAATAAATTTCTCCTATTTGGTCTTTTGATCACAAGTCACAAATTAGAGATGGATAGATTTTGATTTATCTCTTTATTCATATTTGTTATAGGAGAAAGAAACTATGAAAAATATCTGTTTCTCACTGTTAGTTTATCCAGGCAGTGAATTATTTTAGAGGGTTAAAATCCTTCCTTAAGCAGTCAATATATAATAACTAGCTCAGACCTGTAAATGGAAATCTGAAGACCTGCAACCCTCTACGTGCAGGTGATTTCTTTTTTTCTTAAGAAAGAAAAGAAAGCACAAAAAAACCACTAAGTATTTCTGCAGATTGTTATGGTTCAAAACTGTACTCCCTGTCTACTTTCATATATACTTCTTAACATGTCTGCAGTTTCTGCATAGGTCTTCTCGCTGCCTTAGTAGTAACAGCTTAAGGTATTCACAGGAATGGCTTCGGTGTGATTCTTGTACTTCTTTGTCCTTGACTGCTCCTAACATTTCCATGACCTAGGTAGTATTCCCTCCAGCACTGAAACATAGGGACCAAATAGAGAATATTTGTAAACTTGAATTGACCATTACTATAAACTTTTACCAAGACACGAAAATGTAGAGAAATGTCGCTCCATGCTGAAAGACATTTGGAATGGAACTAATAGCAAAATTATTTTGCCCAAGGTGGGTCTGAAGCTATCCAGGTGCTCATTAAAAATATTTTAATGACAGCAACTTCATCAGGCACAATTAGATCTCACCAATGCCATCTCATTACATTTGTCAGATTCCCATCTAGTCCCTTACTTTGCCTCTTGCCATAGGAACATTATTAAGGGAAAATATACTTAGCAAACTTAAAGCTGCATCTGCAATATCCGTCTTCATAAAAACATTATGTGCTTAACATCAAATGAGTTTTAGGACCCTTTAAAATTATTGTGTCTCTTTCTGTAATCTAAAATCTGAAAAGCTAAGGATGTAAAACTTCATTGTATTTCATTCTCTTTCCATTTCCCTATTCCTCTCAAGGAGAGTCTGGTTTATTTCCTGTTTCCTTACTTCTCTTTCTTGCTATGATTTAGGCGTATTGGAATATGAATCCCCTTGCTGCAGACTACTAAGACTATACTGATGTGTCCTGTATGCAAAGGGTTTGAGTGCTCCCACTCTACCTCATGGTCTATCACACTTACTGTTGACCTCATACTCTGTTTGTACCTCTGACAGACTCTCCAGCCTAGGAAATTGCAAAAGAATGTGACCTAGCTCAGACTCGTGATTTCCCCACAAGGCAATAGGAATGCATCAGGGTTGGTACTTGGAGCTGAAGTCTGAAGTCAAGGCTAGATAGGAAGGATGCAGGTTTAAATATAACCTTGCAATTCTTTTTGTGACTTACATGCAGATAGCCAAATGCAGAAGGATTAGGGAATGCACATGTGATCTCTTCACCAGTGCATATACACAGAAAAGGACATGAAGTTTATATAGAGGGTAGAATAATGATTTTGAGTATTTGTAAGCAGAGTGTACTTGCTTCCAGCCTGGCTGTGACCTCGCTATCCAAGATGTCCTGTTCATTTCATTAGAGCTGGTGGAACGAGGCCATTACTTCGTGCAGATAAAGACTGATTATTTGGATCTTCAGAGTCAGCTTGAATTTGGCTTTGAATCTCCACTGGCAAGCATGCTTCAGCAACTCTAGTATATCTCTTTCTTTCAAATATTTTATTTTTAAGAGTTATTCTTCCAGGTAGATATATTTCACCCATCATGCCCTTTTCATACATTTTAAGGAGTATTTTTCTTACAGATACTCTTGGTCAGATTGTCACAGGTGGCCTTTGACACTGAGCTAGATACTCACAAGATCTTCAATTCTCTAGTGACAGTAGTGTTTCTCAGCTAGCAAACTCTGTTAAAAGAATAGATATTTCTATGTCAATTGTAACTTCAGTTCCCAGATCTGTAAGTGCAGTGGAAATCATAAATAAAAACCAAAAGATCATACAGGGCTTTGAACCACTACAAGATTTCTCATTTGGCTAGAGTATGGCTATACTGAACTTATAAATTCATGGGAACAATTCAGACATCCCAACATCTCAGAATGATATGTTATACATGGCACTTCATTGTACTAAAAATTCCTGAAATGACATTTGCTGCAAGATTTAGGTCACTACAGTGATATGAAGTCCATTGTACCTTGGTACATTGTGGTAATGATCAATATACAGTACCTAACCAACAGAATGATTGAGACTGGAAGTGACTTCTGGAGATCATCTGGTGAAGCAAAGCCACCCAGGCCCTGGGTTAACAGAACTGTATCCATACGGTTTTTGTGTGTCTTCAAGGAGGGAGACTTCACAAACTCCATGGGCATCCTGTGCCATTTCTCAGCCACCCTTACAGTAAAAAAAAAAAAAAAAAAAAAAAAACAACAAAAAAAAACTACAGTTTTTTCTGATCTTCACATGAGACCTACTATATTTCAAGTGGTGTTCATTGCCTCTGGTCCTGTCACTGGGTATCACTGGAAAGAGCCTGGCTCCATCCTCTTTGCAGCCCCCCTTTAGGTATTTGTACACATTGATGAGATCCTTCCTCATTCTTTTCTTCAGGCTGAGCAGTTCTAGCTCTCTCAGCTTTTCCTTGCAAGATATATACCTTCACCATCTCTGTGGTCCTTTTTCTGAACCCTTTCCAGTATCACAGAATCTTAGAATATCTGTAGTTGGAAGGGACTCTTAAGCATCATCAGTCCAACTCTCAGTACCCCCATCTCTTTCTTGTACTGGGGAGGCCAGAATTGGACCCAGTACTTAGGTGTGGTCTCACCAGTGCTGAGTAGTGTCACCCTTCACCCCACTCAGTCTGCTGGCAACACTCATTATCAATGCATCCCAGGATACTGTCTGCCTTCTTGGCCTTGAGGACACATTGCTGGCTCCTTTTCAGCTGTGTCCACCATGAGCCCCAGATCATTTACTGCGAAACTGCTTTGCAGCTGAGTGCCCCCAGGTTGTTCATTCCCAGACTTTGCACTTGTTGTATTTCATGACGTACCTGCCAACCCATTTCTTCAGCCTGTTGAGGTCCCTCTGGATGGTGGCACAACCCTCTGATACATCAGCCACCCCTTCCAGTTTTACATCATCAATAAAACTTCTGCTTCTAAAGTACAGTCTGCCTCATCATCCAGATAATTAATGAAGATGTTCAATGGGATCAGATCCGGTATTAAATCCTGGGGTACACTGTTAATTACTGGCATTCAAATAGAATTCATGTCACTGATCATTACCCTCTAGGCCCAGACTTTCAGCCAGTTTTCAATCTGTTTGCTCAGTATGGCCTCATCCAGCCCATGCTTAGTCTGCTTTTCTGTGTGAATGTAATAGGAGCTTTACTGAAGCTGAAGTAGCTAATGTCTACAGCTCTTCCATTAGCTACCATGCCAGTTATTGCAGTAGAAGGTTATCAGGTTGGTCAAGCATGAACGGATGTTATTGCCAAGACAATTGCATTTCCAGCAGTCAGAATTACAGGCAGCATGTATAAGAATAGATTTAGGAACCTGTCACAAAAGACTGAGACAAGATGTGACTCTGGCCTCCTGTTTTTGAATAAAGTTAAATTCAAAGAGTGACACTTCTCCCATATTAAGGGTTGTGTATTTTTTTCTTGATATTGATAATACTTAGATCAAGATGGTCTTTTATTAAAAAAAATAAATAAATAAATGAGAAAACATCTTTCTTATCTAACTCAAACATTCACATATGCTGTAGTACATCACAACAGAGGGGTTAAGCATCTGTTTTCTTAAACTCTTGTAGAATTTTTGACCATGAAAGCTTTAGAAGCCCTTTTTGTTAGGGATATTTTGCTTTGGTTAAGCAGTCAGCTACTTACTGGCCTGAAGAGATAATAGTTCTGCAGTTGGAAATAAGGCCATTTGAGATACTTGGATACTTATCCCAGTTCAAATGAATATTTAAGAATTTTATATAAAATAGACAAGATGAGAGAGAAGATCCTTAAATATTCATCAGATTAGGGATTAGGGTTTGAGTCTCTCTGGTGAATGATCTAACAACTGGTCTGCAGAATTCTCTTTTTGCCTTCTCTATTGCTCCTTGAGTAGCTAAGTGTTTCTTAAAAAGCCAGAACAGCTTCATAGGTAGACCACAAGAGAGCTTTTCCTCAGTGCATCACACAGACTCATAATTAAGCACAGGCCTAAGTTCAGACTTCTGCCACAGATCAAGCAGAAAAAAGGAATTAGTAAGTTGGCCTGCTATGTGCCAAGTGAAGACTTAAATAGTTAGGTTTCTGAATGTGAAAGCAGGCATGTCTTTGTCAGGTGGGTCAATATGCGATTTGAACTGTGGTACTCTACTATGCATCCCATAGAACCTGAGGAATTTCTAAGGACTAGGTTTTTCCCTGTAGCTGACATACTGATAACACTGGGACTTTAAAAGGAAAAGATATAGTAGATTTTAAAAAGCCAGGTTTCCTAAATGATGGGTTTTAGAAGACAAAATGGTTTTGAGCCCTTATGCCCTTCTTGGAAATCTGTCCCTAACATGTCAGGTATCTGCAACAGAAAGCTTTTTTAAAATAAAAGTACAGTGTTAGATCACTTTCATCTTTTTTTTTTTTTTGGGGGGGGGGAAAGGGATCAAAGAAAGTAAAAAAACATTTTTTTCCTGTTAGTGACATGTTTTTCATATTTCTAGAAGAACTTTTATATCATAATTGCTCATTAAAAACACTGTCTAGGACACAGAGCTCTTCCCGCAGTTTTCTCTTTTTTTTCATGTTTGTAGCTAATCACTGTGAGCATCTGAGCAAAGTGATAAACAGGAACTATCTGGATGTTTTAAACCAAGAGTGGTGACACTGAGTAGAAAATGAAATGCCAAATTGACCCAGCTCTTCTTTCTTGAAATTGAGCTTTTAACAGTTACATTAGTCAAGATTTCATTGATTACAAGAGTTCTTTTAAAACCTGTTAAAAGCTCACGCTTAACAGACAATTTTATTGAATATCAGTGGCACAAAAGCACAAATCCTTCTCACTGGCAGCAAGCAAGTTGCCTTAAAGCTTTTGTAAAAAGCGAGGGAGAGAGGAAAAGCAAAGGAAAATAGGAACATTTTAAATGTTATCCTGTGTATAGCAGGGGTGTGGAAATTGGCATCTTTAAGTCACACATATAGCAGACTCTTACATCTGTAGTTACAATTTTGCTCCCTTCATAAGCTTTTGGGGCATTTATCTTCATTCATATTGTCTTTGGTTAAATTGCAGGCTGTGTAGCTCAGGACCAAAGTCTCATATTTGCCTGTGAAGTACGCAGCAGAAGTTGGCAACTATGTAAATTGACTTGAATTATAGTGTGCCCCTTATAGATGTCTTTCATCCAAGACAGAATATTGAAACCTGTTCTTGGCTTTTGCATAGCCTGGTTAAGCAGAATTTCTCATGTCAGTGAAATTTATACATGAGTAAATGTGAAATGAAGATTTGATAAATAAAATTATTCTTCTGTGTTCTGAATCCATTTCCTTCTTATACTCTTGTGCCCAGGAAGATACGATGAAAAGAGTAGTAAAATTAAGTGTTCCTTATATTACTGTAATAAATTCCATATATACCTAAACTTATGTTTGAGGGAATAGGAAAGAATCTCTCAAACAATAATCCTACCTTTGTGTGTGTGTGCTTTATTTCAGTTGCTAAAAGAATGGCATTGTACAGAGAGATTTATGAAAACAATGTTATAGAGAGAAAAAAGAAAGGTGGAAGTTTTCTTCTACCGTTTTCATAGAGAACAATTGTCTCCTCATACTCAGGAGGAGCTGACAGCTTAACACCATTCTGCTTTCTATAAATATTTGGTTATTTTCTAAGAGATTATACTCTATATGAGTGATACAGCACTTTGGTTTGTACTAAAAAAAACCCAGACATTTTGGTGGTGCAAAATTGAAAACACGGTTGTAAGGGACCAAAATGATAAACCAAGGGCAAAGGAAAAATATTTCTGTCTAGAAACTAGAGTGCTTCCAGATCCTCTGAAATATTTGGGCAATGTTGTCCCTTAGCACATCCATTTTTGTGCATTGTTTAGGATCAGTTACATTTTTTTCTGCAGGTCTCCTGATAGCCTCTTCTTTATTATTGTGAGGGGTGGCCTGAGACTCTTGCTCTCTGTCCCTCCTTACCCATCCTGCCAGTGAAAGGGCTGTGTGCACAACCAAGAAGATGTGTCCAGGACATCCCGTGTCTTGCAACCTCAAGCTGAACTGGAACTCTAAATGCAGGAGAGGGTGCTGTATGCTGCTTACTGATCTGTGAGCCAGGAAGATTTAGAGCTACTTCAGGACCTGCACATCTCTAGCAGCATTAGTTGCCATCCAGTATCTGGATGAAATCTGGTTTAAACTGTAAAATACCAAAGATATTTACTACAGTCTCTGGGCTGCATCAGAAGGAGTGTGACCAACAGAATGAGGGAGGTGATCCTGCCCCTCTGCTCTTGTGAGGCTTCACTTGGTATATTGTGTGCAGTTCTGGTGTCCTCAACAGAAAAAGGACATGGAACTGTTGGAACAAGTCCAGAAGAGGGCCATGAGGATGATCAGGGGACTGAAGCACCTCCCATATGAAGATAGGATGAGAAAGTTGGGGCTCTTTAGCCTGGAGAAGAGACGGCTGCATGAAGACCTCATAGCAGCCTTCCAAAATCTGAAGGGGGCCTATAGGGATGCTGGGGAAGGTCTCTTCATGAGGGACTGTAGTGAGAGGACAAGGGGTAACAGGTTCAAACTTAGACAGGGGAAGTTTAGATTGGATCTGAGGAAGAAATTGTTTCCTGTAAGGGTGGTGAGGCACTGGAATGGGTTGCCCAGGGAGGTTGTGAATGCTGCATCGCTGTCAGTGTTCAAGGCTGAGTTGGACAGAGCCTTGGGTGGCATGGTGTAGTGGGAGGTGTCCCTGCCTATGGCAGAGGGGTTGGAAATAGATGATCTTAAGGTCCTTTCCAGCCCTAACTATTTTATGATTCAATGATTACTGCTTACTATGTTTTGAATATTTTTAGTGTCATATGTTATTAATGCATTGGTTGTACCAAAAAAATCCCCAACCAACCAAAAAACAAAACAAAACAAAACAAACAAACCAGCAAACCAACTCCAAAAGCCAAACGCACAGGTTTACCTTTGCAATTTGTTTACATACAGTATGAGGAAATGGAGCTGACCCTTCTTTGCTGCGACAACTTGTTATCCTAAATATTTCTTCATCTTTGCAAAAATATCAGCAAAATAATTTTAAGTAATCTGTGGAAAATAATAATAAAAGCCACTTAACTCTTAAAGTATAAACAAATCAAACACATTACAGACTCTTCTGTTATGGTTCTAAAATCATTTGGGCTTGAAATTAAGATTGGCAAGCCATGACTGCATTTAGTAAACAGAAAATGAAGTATTAATTGTTCTATTTTTCAGCCTCCAGTCTGCAATTTGAATATCTAATCAGTTTCTTCTGTAACCTCCAATTGATATAAGAATTTGCAGCCTTGGAATTGTTCACACAGGATTCCAAACTTGCCCTAGTTTTTATTTAATATTTTCTTTATTTTTTGGATTGACTTTGAATATTCCAGCTTACTTTTCAGCTTTGCTGCTCCTGTCATTGCCAGTGAAATAATATCAATAATCTGAAACTTTCAGTATTTCATTTCCTTTGAAGTTGTGAATAACAGATTTTGAGAGATGCTGCTGTTTAGGGACTTTTTAAAGTGAAATGTTCTAAGAAACAAATAAGGTTTTGACTTGGCTGGCCTATTTCTGAGATACATGGCCTGATTCTTCTCATTATAGGAGAGCTAAAACTCATAGTGTTCTTGTGATAGTCACTTACCGTGTTTCTTCTGATAAAGTATCTTCTGTCTTGCTTAAAACTGTATTTACTACTTCTAAAATTATGAATTTGAAAGTAAAAAGTATATTGTGGTCCTTGTAACTGCACTATTTTTCCATAAGCCTGCTGCCTAACCAGATATTTTATACTTCTTCAGAAAGAATGGAAACAAATTAAAAACAATAAAATCAGTACTGCTCTTTGTATTCAGTGAATGAAAAAGTAGTCTTTCCTAATGAATAGAATGAGGCATTTGCACCACTGAGTACTTAAATATAAACCTGTTATCCATAGTCATTCATTAATTAATGATCTCCCTAAGTAGACACAAAGGGAAAGAAAACAGAGGTAGAACACTTGGAAATGGAATTAACACTCAAATGCTAATGACTCAGTTTTTAAGAGGACAGTCAAGTGAATCAAATAAATAATGAAGTGTATCTTAAAATTGCATATTAACTAATGGTCCTGTGGATAAGAGCATGAGGTCAGTATTGAAATGAAAGGATGCCTGTATGAGAGGGAAGGGAAAAGGAATATTTATGTATTTGCTATATCTTATAACCCTTTTCCTCTAATTCTGTATCTTTGCATATGCAGTATTTATAAAACACAATCTGATGCCAATTAATGTAGTGAAGACATCTGTTTGGGGACATACCTTGCTCAAAATGTCTCATAAGTAGAAGAAATGACAGCCTGTAGCAGCAATAGCAAGACAGGATGTTGCTGTTAAAGTACCAGCAAAGGGGTCTTGGGAAATCTGAGTTCAATTCTCAAAGCTGTTGAAAGCTCCGCGTGACCCTACATGATGCTAGGCCAGACACTTGAGCATCTTAGCAAGGCCACCAGTCTCTGGGATTCCTTGTATTCTTGAGTAATTTTGAAAATTACTTTCCATGAACTGTCAGCAGCACTTCTGTGTTTATCACAGCTTTCACCTGTGTTTTCAAATATCAGCTCCATCATAACAGAGACAGATGTTTCCTGGTTGTGTTGTAGAGCACCTAGTGAACTCAAGCTCTTCATGTGAATTTCTAAGCACTCTGTGAGGGCAAGTATGTATTCCATATCCTGGAACACCCAATTCTTAAAAAACGATAAGCTGAACTTAAATTGTGTTATAGAAAAATAATTCTTATACTACTAATTCAGATTTAGTACTTTTACTACACTATTCCTTGGATGAACAGTGCTACTAGACTCGTGTTGAGGCTTGAGCCTTATTCACGATGAGTACTCTGGTCAGTTGGGTGAATATGGTATATTTTTTTTGCAATGGACTTGCAGAGCTGTGAAGTTTTCCAGACATGTACTGAGCTATCTCAATATTTTATAAGCATGAAACTTATTCCTGGAACCCATAGGAAACAGTCCTGAGACTTGAATTTATTATTTTATGTAATATGAATTCAGATGCTTCTTCTGCCAAGAATACAGGTGTTCTGTAAGTGGTGAAAACTACTTTCTCAAGACTACTGTATTACTATTACATTGTACTGTCAAAAGAAAAACTTGGAGGCCTTTAGAACAAGTGAAAAAATTGATCTTCTAAGGTAAACAGAAATGTATCGAATATCAGGGCTTGCATAAAGACAATGTAAGATTTCTGAAAAAAGTGGTAACTAAAATGCGGTGTAAAGCCCAAAGCATTGTCATGGGTTCAGCAGCAGCAGTCATTTTTCCCCTTTAAGCAGTAGCTGGTGTAGCACTGTGTTTTGGATTTTTGG
>JASSUY010036353.1:19247-38567 GCA_032466535.1 Forpus xanthops
GGGTGGCATGGTGTAGTGGGAGGTGTCCCTGCCTATGGCAGAGGGGTTGGAAATAGATGATCTTAAGGTCCTTTCCAACCCTAACTATTCTGTTTCTATGATCAGACGGCTGGAGCACCTCTCTTATGAGAACTGGCTGAGAGACTTGGGCTTGTTCAGCCTAGAGCAGAAAAAGCTCTGGGGAGACCTTAGAGCATACTTCCAGTGCGATCTACAAAGGGGCCCACAAGAAAGTCAGTGAGGGACTTTCTACAAGGGGATGTAGTGATAGAATAAGGGGTTATGGCTTTAAAATGAAAAAGGGTAGATTTAGATTAGATACAAGCAAGAAATTCTTTACTCTGAAAGTGGTGAAGCACTGGAACAGATTTCCCACAGAAGTTGTGGATGCTCCATCCTGGAAATTTTCAAGGCCAGTTTGGATGGGTTTTGACCACTAAGTCTAGTGCAAGGTGTCCCTGCTCATGGCAAGAGGTTTGGAATTAGATGATATTCAAGGTCCCTTCCAATCTAAACCGTTAAAATTCTATAACTTAGTCTTGCCGCTCTCTGGAGCTTTTGATCTTAAATCTGCCTGTAAGGAGATACGTGTGTTTGTATATAAGTATGGTATTTTTGCCACTGAAGCATGGGATGAATTTCTTGAGGTAGTTTTCATGTGAACTTATCTCTACGAAGTTGGTTTCTAGTGATGTGATGATTCTAGCTGAAGAGTTTCTTTTCCTATGCCTACTGCTCACTTCTGCTTGATACCAGTATTTAGTGTGGCTTGATTTGGCAAAATCCTTCATAGAGCTGGGCTTTCCACTGGAAACTGATCTGGTTAATAATAAGTCATCCTAAAAACAGAGGTCTGCACAAAGCATATCTGTTAAATTTTAGGCATGTATATAATAAAACAGTACTACCCCTGGACATACTGTAGTTATGCAGGCTGGCATTAAATGATTTAAAGCTTTGTGCAGGAATTAACATGGGGGTTTTGAGAATCCAACTGTAGGAATTAGATATCTGCATTTATAAAGGATTGTTCTGCAGGTCTTTCATGCTACTTCCTGAACCTCACACATTCCATCTTGGTCATAAATGTAAATTTTTGTATATATGGAAGGCTAAGGACAATTTGTAAAGGCTGTCTCTCTGACCTCATTTTATGTAGTCTAGAGAACTCAAATACACAAATCTGTTGTCAGAAAAATAAAGCTGTGTTTCTGACACTACTATCTAGTAGCAGAGGAAAGATTATGGTGTTGAAAGATTATGATGTTAAAAATTGACTTATATTTCCTCTGATCAAATACTGAGAGTAAAGACTGGACTATGAGAGAAGGAGCCCTTTTTTAAAATAAGCACTTGTGAATGGGATCAGAAATGTATAATAGAACTACTGGAAAAAAAAAAAGTCAAGTCTTTACTGTCAGAAGCCAAGTCAAAAATATTATATAGAATTCCAGATTTGATTGGTTTTATTCAGTTGAACTGGTTTACTATTTAGGTTTACCTGATGATTTTCATGGAGTTATGTCTACACTCTTAATAGAGCAGAATATCTTAATATTCTCTCCCTTTTAATCCGCTGAAGAAAAAAGTAAGTGAAATAACTTCGTGTTGCAGTAGCTTGCTCTTATTCTGAAATTTTATGAAGAAATGGAAAGTCAGTGATAATGATGCTTTTCACAGTCTCTTGCCTCTTCTCCTAGTAGAGTAAAATAAAAAATCTTGTCTTCAAAGTCTACTATTCTCATGTAAAAGTTAAATTAACCAAACTCAGATCTATTTTTGTTCTTTGGGGAAAAAGAAAAGAGCTGAGAAGGCTTTTCAGCAGATTATAGCTCTCTAGAGCTATAATCCAGAGATTTTCTGTCCCCTTTTTGTCAGTTTAGTAAGGGGAAAAAAGGAGAGAAAGACAACATAAGAATGCAACAAATGCAACATAGGAAGGGTGTTATGATTACTCATAATAACTGGATAGTTTCATATGTTTACATGTGAATGTCAGTGCAGCTTCCATATTTGCCCTGCCATCTGTGAACACTAAACGTTATGAATGTGTGATAACTCAAGGACAGCAATGGAAGATACATACAATGTAGTACCATTCACACCGACATGGCTTTAATATATGGAAGGAGACCCCCCCCCCCCTTCTCCTTGTGTAGTCTGCTGTGGGGTTGCTGTTGAGCAGGAGCAGGTTGAAGCCCTATTTAACCTGTTCACAAGTGATGGATATTTCAGAGTTCTTCACAAATGTGATTACATAGAAATACCTTAAAAGAGTTTAACAGACAGTGAAGGATGTTGGATTTTTCCCCCTTATATTTTTTGTAGGTATATGGCTCTGGGAAGATCAAAATCAAAACAAGACTATTAGTAATATGCTTTAATGAATGGATACAGATGTGTAAGGTGTATCACAAAAGTCTCAGGAAGACCATGATGCAACCATTTTGCAAGACTTTTTATGCTTTATATTCTATAGTCCCATGATTTGTGAGCCCTTACAACAAAAATAAAAATCCTTTTTTTATTCTATAATTTTGATGCTTTGCTTTACAGTCCAACAACTAGAAGATAACCTGGTGGTCAGACCTATTCAATGTTTTTCCATAGGCAACATACGGGCAACTTCTGTGAGTTTGTCAGTGTGCTCAGTATCACTGAATCTGTATGGGTACCTTTCTTACTTCCCCATAGTACTCTGGACTATTACACAGTTTTCTGCCCTGCCTCAGCATAGAGAATTATGCTGTAGAAGGCAGAGCTTTTGCCTGGTTGTGCAGGTTTAGTGGAGAGGTAAGGAAACATTCACCTTTTCTGGATTCAAAGGACATAACATCTTAGCTCTCCTGCTTTTCAAGGGTATGTTTTAGTGATTTAGTTAAACAGCTCTGAGCTGCAAATGAGAAAGAATTTCTCAAAAATCAGTAGGTTTGTGAAATCCAAGGCATTTTTACATAAGACTGAGCATAGAGTGAGAATAATGAAAGTCATAAAGCCTCATTGAACCATACTGTGATAACTTGCACCTTTTAGGAGAAACTGTCTTACAAATCCTTGACACTCTACTGTGGTCTGTAGTATTAATAAAAAAAGCCTTCCCTGATTCTATTTCTGATTTACAAAGATTAGTCTCTAGGACATGCTAGAAATGTGCAAAGCTGTGGAGTATAATTTTACATTTGAAGCAGAAAGCATTGTGTTTAAGAAATAAGATGATATATTCGAGACTACTTTTTCTCCAAGTTGCTAATCAGTTAAGACTCTTTAAGGGAATTAGAGAGGATACTAGAAAAAATATTTATCTTAAGCTACTGTTAAGGAAAACCGTAATCAGTTATCAGAGCAATGTGAGATTGATTTTCCTTTTTCCCCAAGAGACCTGTGCTGTGATCCATGATTCTTGTATAACCCCTGTTTATGTTTCACTGCCTCCAGGTATTAAATGTAGGCTTAATAGAGCTTGTGGTAGGCAGAATAACTAATTACTTGAGCTTCTGACCCTGTTCTGCTCCAATAAGATTATCTATTGACATGGGTGCACTCACCCCTGTGTTTTGACTATTGATCATCCTTTGGCAAGCCACTGACTGATGCAAGTGCTACCTTAATTGAAAAAATTATGCAATGCTGTATGCTGAAATTATGCATCCGTGAAGAACTGAACTAAAAGCTTACCTTTCAAAGACTCTTGAGATGTAGGTTTGCCCTTCATTTGGGCTGCACATGGCTGTTTGCTAATATTTCCCAAATCAATCTCCTACATTTGTCATACCACCAGGACAGCTTCTGCTGTACTCAACCCCGAACTTAGATTCCTCTTTATTAAAGGTGGGTTTAGGTGTTTTGTCATGAGTCTCCCCATCCATCTGAGATGGCAGCAAATGGTATGCAGTGAACACCATCAGTGGATTTTTAATCATTTTTAGAAAAAATGCCATGTTTTCTCTCACTGCCTTTTATGAAAAATAGGCCCATCAAGCTCAAAAATGAAATATCTATGTTAAAAGAAAAAAAAAAAGCATATCTTCAGTTCTTTTTAGTGATTCATTACTGTTGAATTGGCCGTGTCAGGTAGTTGTTGTAGGGTGTGACCATGACTAGCAGATTATGTGGACCAGGTTATTTATATGCATTTTTGAAAGTTCTGATTAGTTTACAAAGAAACACTTTGTTGTTCAAATGAAAAAAAATATTAAAGATTATGCATAATTTTACTCCTATGTCTGCCTCCTTAACTCCTGACATTTTTCCAGAAAATAGCTAGTTGAAAAGAGGAAAAATTTGTGTCATGTAAGGTATATCTCTTTTGAATGAAAATATGCTGTCTCTTTTACAGTATGTGAAGTACTGTCATTGAAACTGTTCAATAAAGGTTTGCTACTCTTCCCCACATAGGTACTGAACATGCCGGGGTCGTTTTCAGAGCATTACCAGATTTTACAAGGTGAAAGGCAGGAGGCAAAAGTTTTGCAGATACTATTTTAATGAAGTCAGAGACAAATAGAGCAACATTTGTCCTTTTGTGAGCCATGAAAGAGCATTCAGCAGAATAAATGGATCATCAACACCAACACCGTTTATTTATTTTGTTTATGTATTTTATTATGGAAGGACTTTTAGATAACACTTGGTCCTTTCTCCTTGTATAGATGCTGTTAGTGACTATTCTGCATTATAGAGGGCTGAGCTGCCGTCCAGATTGAGCCAGACAGGCTGGAAGAGTGGGCTATCAACCACTTTGGAAATTCATTGAGGAAGTACATTGAAACAGGGGAGACTCTGAATGGATAAAAAGAAAATCTTTTTCAGTATTAAGAGTGTGAAACATTGGAGGAAGTTGCCTAGGGACATTTTAGTCTATTAATTCTAAGTGGTCTTCAAGAGCAAACTGGATAAAGCCTTGAACAACTTTGTTTACTCTCAGAGCTGACCCTGGTCTGAGCAGGAAGCTGGACTTGGGACCTCAGGTCTTTTCCAAGTTCACTTATCCTATGATCCTATTTTAAATATCAGTAAGTTCATGGATGCTGATGCATTGGGAAATATACCCCTTGTTTTTGCTTTTTTTTTATTATTTCCTTGTACAGTTACATACAATTTATTGAAATAAGCAATACTGTCACTGATATGTCAATTGTCCAGAAGTTACTCAAGCTAGGCAGGGACCAGGGCTGAGGGACCTTATGGTCTGAATAATTTTGTAAGGCTTTATATATTCTTACCTGTAAGTAGAATAAAATAAGTTGTTAAAACTACCTACCTTTCATTTTTATTCTAAGAACTTACATATGTTTCAATTTTCTTGAGGACCTGAAGCTGAAGACTTGTCATCTGTTTTATAGTCTTTACAAGATTTTATGGGTGCATTTCACACTATGAAAAATAGAAGTAAGAAAGCATGACTTGCAAAAAGCAATAGAAATGAATAGAATTAAACAGAAGAATGGTCTCTTCTGCAATCCAACATTTATGTGCAGATTTCAAATGTTTTCCACTCTCTGCCCATTTATGCTACCTTTTATTTTTTCAGCACTTCTTCTAATTTGCTTTCATTTCACACCGGGGTGTGGAGTTTAGAGGAAGGGAACAGCTTCAAACTCTGATGTAAATGTGGGCCACTAAGTATTTTTCCAGTAGTCCAAAGTCAGTGGCTTCTATGATCCTATGATTCTCACAGGCTTCTCTCTTTTTAGAGAAAATTTTTTGCTTCAGTAGTTACAGTTCAAATAAGTTTGAGAAGTACAAATGAACACATTTTAGAATTATGTAGAAGCTATAAGGAAATTTAATAGAAATCACATTTCAAAGTCAGTTCTAATATAATCTACAAATATAGTCCAGAAAGTAGTATTGCTCTACTGAAGTGTCAGAGGTTTGTCCCATTGCTTTAGACTTGTAATGAGTTTGAGTCCATTGTAAAATATCATAAATGGCTATTATGTCTCTTTTTGACATGATTTCTGTCAGTGAAGCAGTCATTGGACCAGCACCTGAATCTACAAAAATGTCTGTTAAGATTGCTTGGTCTCACGTAGATTGCTACTGTGGGATTATTCATTTAAACAAAAAAAAAAACAATCAAACAATATTTGGTGTGTGGTTGTTGTTTGGCGGTGTGGTTTTTGTTTTGTTTTGTTTTGTGTGGTATTATGTGGATTATCCTTTATAGTTTGACATCTGTCAGCTTCCTGAAGTCCTCCTTTTGGTTCTTTTCCTTTGTTAGATAGTATCTCTCTTTTCTTTTTAGCTCATGTATGTAGTGCACCGAAATATTTGCCTGAGTCAGTACAAAACTTTTTACTGACTTTTCTGGAAAAAAAGTCAGTTTTTGGAAAATCCTTTTAGCTCTAAGAGTCTTTCCTTACAAGCCAGACCTTCAAGCTCTGAAAATAAAGTTTCTCTCTAACATACTAAATCTCCTTAGTGACAGGGAATCTTATAATGAAGCAGTTTCAAAGAGTTTGGTTTGGGGATTTTGGAGGAAGGACTGAGATTTTGAGTGCTTGAATGAAATCCAACATTATTTGTGTCAGGGTGGTTGGAGCTAGATGATCTTCAGGTCTTTTCCTACCCTAACTATTCCATGATTCTATGATTCGATGACTTATACTGTCATCCTTCTGCAAGCCACGACTATTCTATGTCAGGAAGAAACCAGAGAGTCAGACCCCTGGAAGGTATTTCTATAAAAAAAGGCCCAGAGGACCTAAGGAAGCAGGCCATGTGTTATTTTTCAATATCTAATAATGTCATGAATTAAATATTTCTGCTGGATACTGAGTGATATTACTTTAAAGTCATACATGAACAGAAAAATCTCAACTGAATTTCCAAGAATTTAAATTTGCTGGACAAACTAGTAAGCGTTATGTCCTGTGGCATCCATTCATGCACTGATGGAAAATGAACAACTACACAAAACAGCTGACACCCAGAGATGCATTAAAATGCATTAAAAGAAGTAAAAATCCCTTCTTGTTTCTCCTAAGATGTCAGAGGAAGGCTTGAGGTACACAGTTAATTCAGTATGTCATTCATAATGCTAAAAATTACTGATTGAATAATCTCAGTTTCCTGTTCCTACAGCATCATGATCCCAAAAATTTCTATCATGATCTTGACTTGTATCTCTTGAGCAAACTATTTACTCTCAGAGCTTGATGCTGGAAATGCTTTATGATTCAGAACCTCACTTCTCCTTGGAACAGAGAAATACGGTAATTACAATATTTTATTAATAACAAATTTCTAGTATTCATGTTACAGGGATGTTTATGTAGGAAGAGCGGAAGTGAAGAAAACTGTTTCTTATACATTAATAGTTTGAACTCGTGCTTTCCCACAATCTGAGGGTTTTGATAATGCTTTTGATCTTTCAGTCTTAGTTCCAGACTGCATCCCACATTTATTCTATCCCTTTTTTTTCACTTTCCCAAACTTCATGCACCTTTCCTACTATTTTATTATAATTGGGCCTCAGCTGTTCCTTCATGCTGTCAGTTCTGAAATGTTCACCCACCTTTCTTTGATGCTGCTCTGCACAGGTGTTTTCAGCCTTACCACCTAAACCTGACTGAGCAATAACTAATTCATCTTCCAGTGTAAGCTCTTTTGTCACTATTATTCCTGGGATCTTGAGTCATATTATAGAAGGGAAAATTAAACCTTGGTTCTCTCTTTCATATTTAATAATGCATTTTGAAAAGTGATTCTTAGAATGAAGGTAACATTTCAATTGTATTAGACTGTAAATGAAATAACACAGTGTTTCAGTTACATACTCCTGATGAGTTATATCCTAAGGTCCTCCATATTTAATCAGTCTTTGCCAGTAAATCTTCTATGAATTTCAAGGTAAAGGCTGTTTTGGGGAAATTAATGGAAAGATATTGCATATTCTCACTCCTGTTATTATTAAAATAGGACAGTATTTTTTGCAGGTTACTAATTCATTGCAAATCAAACTTTCAATGATTAAGAATCAACATTCATTGTCACTGTGGTTTGTGTGGGCTTGATATACTTAATTTAATGGATGTGGTCCAGTTTTTCTCACTTCAGAAGCAGTAATAACCTGTATAGCTCTGCTCTGTTGGAACTCCAAATCTGATGAATCGGCATTTGGCTTTATTCCAGTAAGGAATCTTAAGAACCAAAGAAGGGGGAAGGACCTCCCAATAAAGCAAACATATGTGCTACCTTTGGTAAAAAATATCACTGAAAAAAGTCAGGCTGTGCATACCCAAAGAGAGAAAATTAAAGCCTTTTTTTTACTTCATTGAAAGGCTAGTCCCGTAGGTCAAAATGGAACATGTTAATGCTGCAAATTTAGAAGGGTGCATAACTCCAATTCTTTCCTACCCCTGCTGTGTCAAGGCTCCAGGGGCTTTTAGATTAGTCACTTTCATAAACAGTAAAGCTGGTACATGAAATTAAATTATCAGTGTAAATGCAATACAAAGAATAGCATCACTATTCTCTCAGCCAGTATGCCTGATGAGCTACAAAAACAATTTAGATATAAGTGTTGCTATAAATACAAAAGGAAAGTTTAGTAAGTTTCTGTAAAGGAAATATTTTCTATAGTGCTGTCTGCAGAAAGCAAAAGCATACTAATACTCAAAAGCTTATGACAAAACACTTAAAAACATTAGAAGAGCCCTTTAGCCAAGACTCAGTTGTGAGGGTAAAGATAAATCAAGATATTTCAGTTACTTCTGAAGAATAGAAGAGTGATATAAAATATTGAATTGGGATTTAGCACAGAAAAAGAGTGATTTTTTTTTTTTTAATTTTCCAATTATTTTTTGTTTGTTTTTATAGGAGACATCTTTGAGTGCAGGTTATGTACAAAATGCAAAAAAAAAACATCAGTTTTGTGGAATCATTCTTTTTTCTGTTTCTTCTTTTTTTTTATTAATTCAAATTTGCACAAGTATTGCATTATTCCTATTAAAACAGCAAATTCTATGCAAAGAAAAAAAAAAAATTGATGCAATCTGGGGATTTCCCTGCCTTGTGCAAAGCTTAATCCTTCCTTTACTGGTTTTGATGGGTTTTTTTGTTTGTTTGTTTGTTTTCCCTGTTGCTTTATATGGGATTTAGAGACCCATCACTATTAGTTTCCAGATTTATTTCTTTCCACTTTATTTTTATTGGATTCAATGATTTGAAGTATGCTTTTCTTCTGTAAAGAAACACATCATTACTCAAAAGTTTGTGTTTCTTCAAGTGGCTTACTCATTCTCCGGTGTAACATCTCTGGATACATAGCTTTTCTGAATGGTTTTGTATTTTTGAGAGAGAACACTTTGTGAGCTTAAATGTCAATGATTTCCCCAAAAGAACTCCATATATATTCCCCAAGAATTTATATTGTCTTTTCTGTCAGCAGGCAGAAAAGAGACTGCAAAAATAATACTTATTTAATAAATAACCTTTAGTAGCCATGTATGGCTTGGATTTGTTTCATTTTTCTTTAATGACCAAAGTTTGTCTCATTAAAACTGAAAACATAATAATTGTTATTAACGTTAAAATTTTCAGAGTAAGTATTTTAGTGTGAAAGCATCCAAGCTGATTTTGGCCAAAATTATTTCCAGTTTTTAAAATGAAATTCATCATATTGAGCTTGCTTATTGACATGATCTGATTTTTCCAATTTGCTGACGCTGTACTCAGAATTATTTTTTAAAGAGACAGTGCCATGTTCCACTGAAAAATTCTTAATTGTTTTGTTGAAGAAAGAAAGCAATCAAGCAAAAAAATCCTTTTAAGTCATCCAATACAGCTTTTCAATGCCTTTGCTATTTTCATGACTTTGGGGAAACTGTGGCAACTGTGTAAAAAATTTGATGGTCATGAATATTTGTTTTATTCACATGCACTGTAACCCCTAATTCATTTGTGATGGGATTTCTTTGTAAATGTAGTACTAAAGTGCTATAAAAAATATTTTCTCTCTTCTGAATGAAATTAACAGGTAAGAAAATTGAGCTAATTCAAGAATGTGTTATATTGCTTTATCTCTGGAGGTCAAAAGTGAGATTCTGGCAAAATTTTAAATAAATCAAGTGTTTGCTTGTTAGAATGATAAAGCTGTGCTCCTTTGAATTGTGAGTTAATGAGCTGTATTTTTTTCCATAATATTTTGTCAATATACTTTGTGTTATTTAGCTGGATAATTAGATAAATACTTTAAGCTCCAAAATATTGAAGTTACCACTCATGACCACAAATAGATGCATGCTGTGCTTTAAATATGTATTACATTCTCCTTAAGTCTTTTGAATTTAGGTAAGCGCCTGTTCTTAGAATATATTGAGAGCAGTCTACTGTAGATCTTGCAGATAAAATTCAAATGTCGGTATGATATGGGATGAGCACAAGCGAAACAGCACACTAGAGTTTTGTGGAGAGGTCAGTGTAGAGTTCACTGGCAGAATGAGGTCAATAAATTTCCACAGATGTCAGATTTTTTTCTGCCTACTGCAGTTAGACAGAA
The DNA here is from genome assembly GCA_032466535.1 of Forpus xanthops. NCBI lineage: Eukaryota > Metazoa > Chordata > Aves > Psittaciformes > Psittacidae > Forpus > Forpus xanthops. The sequence continues at coordinate 29,752 of JASSUY010036353.1, forward strand.
AGGTGGGAGAGCAAATGTAATGTATTTCTACTGTGAACAGCAATAAACTTTATTCAGGTCTTTCTGACTGATCTAAATACAAAAGAGGTGATTTTACCTGTTTTTTTTTTTTTTCATTTTGTTTTAGAGTTTTTTGGTTGTTGTTTTTTTTTTTTTTTGTTTGTTTTGTGGTGTTTTTGTTTTTTGTTTTTTTTTTTTTTTAATTTCCTTTGTTTTGGGTTTTTTCTACTAACTTTTAGGTTTTTTTCTACTAACTTTTGTGGATCATTCAGTAAGCTTTCAAAGGCATTTAGGTTTTGGTTGTTTTCATTTTTTTGGTGACAGGCTCTTCATGCAACACTTTAAGTAATTGCCCTACTCTATTAAGTTGGAATGACAAACAGTAGAAAGTTAATTAACAAAAAATAAAAAAAATTCACTGCAGGGCAGGTTAGTAGAATGGTAAAAAAGTCATGATTTAGAGTATTTGCACAACTTTCTTTATAAAGCAATTGCTCTTCATTATAATAATGCCAGCAGAGCAAATAGGAAAAAAAAATGTGTTGCATTAGCAAACAATTAATGAGCATTTGTAGCTGAGTGGAAACCACTTTTATGTGTTATTTCATTAAAAGTTTACAGGATCCATGAGACCAGAGAATAAATAAAGGTAATGATTTCAAAGTAATGGTCTCCTAGGGGGCATGAATATTGAACAACTGTGTTAGTCTTGCCTACTTACCTAAGCTTTAAAACCCAGGGCTTTTTATACCTTAATTTTTCTACTCACTCCTTCATTAAAAGATCAAAGTGTGCTATTAGATAAAAGAGAAACTGGCACAGGTATTTCAAAATTATCATCAGAGCTGCATTCTCTATTGTAGCTTAACAAGAGCTCCCTTTTTATGTTAAATCCCCCACAATTTAAATCCTTTTTCTATTGTGAAGGATAACTCTTTGTGTCCTTGCAGAATGTAGCAAGTCTGGTAGAAGTTGATAATTTTTGAAATAGTGATCAGCAGTTCCTTGGCTGCATACCAACCTATGCTTTTTATTTGGCAGTCTTCCATCAAAGCTGCACGACCAGTCTCCATGCTTGCATGTATACTTGTGTGACAGTGAGGTTCTTTGCTATCTTCATCATTGTTTTGCATACTCGGCATTTGTAGGCAGACCTAGTTAGCCCTTTCTTCATTTCAGCTGCCAAACAGGTTTGTTAGTGGTTTCAATACAATAAAAATAAAATAGCTATCTTGCTATATTTCAGTACAACAAAAATAAAAAGGTATCTTGTTTCCTTATGTCATGCAAATGTCACGCAAGCAATAAACACACAGACTGCCTGGGGTTTATGAAAAAAATATACATATGAGGATCTTGGATATTTCAGCGTATTCCTTGAATCTGACAGTTTTTTACAGGAAGAGCCACCTGCTGCTCATTTTCCTTTTGTTCCCTTTTGTTCCTCCTTGCCTGCCTGTATTCATCTGTTGGTTCTTGTCCCGTATTTAGATTTTGAAAGTTTTGGGAACAAGCTGCCTCAATTGTGTGTTGCTATTGGCCTAGCACAAAGGTCTGCCTGTTCTTGGCTGAGCTTCTTAGAAACCAAAAGTACATGTAAATAATTGTCAGGTTTCTAGTAAACCTCTGCAAATCCCATTATTGCTGCAGCTTGACCATCCCCATTTCTAAGTACATCCCACATGGTCTAAAAATTCTTTTTTGACTAGGCTATAAACTGTTCCTTGCTTTATTAAATGGCTCTAGACTTTGATAAACATTGTTTTAATGAGTGTGAGTGTGGTTACAGTAAAGGTTCAGGCAAGGTACTTGGAACATATGAGTGCTATCTGTAGCCTTACCACCCAGGCTAGATGTGTTGCACATCTGTGAAATAGACACAGTAATACTTACTGGATTATTGAATAGGGCTTTTCTATGTAAGGGACCTTCTGGGCTGACTGGTCAACTAGAAAGTGTATTTTAAGGGTAAAGGACTGTTATTCTAGTTTTGAGTTCTTTGTAGTACTAAAATTTAGTTCTGGACAAAATGTAAGTAGATATTCCAGTGTGCAGGCTGCTCAATCTCTTAAATTAATTTTTAGTGGTGAATTAGCCCAAAAATGGTGCAGATACCTGCTCTAGCCCTCTTGCTCACATTTGTCATGCTGTTCATAATTGCTGTCTTATCTGTGTGGCTGAGATGACCTTGTTCATTTCATTGAATGCATTCTGCTAATATTTTCAGTCTAGTGCACAGGTTTTCCCTGATAACTAATATTAGACTCCAGCATGTAGCATAATAGGCTGTGGAACCTGTAATTCATGAACAGCAGCGGGTGAGCAATGTTGTTATGGTGGGTGTCAGTGAGGAATATCTGTGGCTGAAACGTGCTGCACAATCCCAACAGTAATGTGTGCATTGGCTGACTGGAGGCCACATGGGAAGGTCAGAAGTACAAGAAGCATTAAGATTCTCCTGTCACTTTTGTTGGAAGGACAATCAAGTACAACAGTCTGCAAGACTGAATCTGATCATAGTGCTGCTTTTGGGGCAGTTCGTTAGAGCCAAATTTGCTACACCTGAAGATGAAGTCTTCTGCCTTTCTCTCTCATTGTTTGCAAGGAATGAATATTTAGCTGAACAATCTGTAAAGTTATCTTTGCTCATCCAAATTGTGCATTGATGCATTCAAGGACCTTCAGATCTTTCTTAACTTGTAGGGCTCAGAATTACACACACTATTCAAGATGAAGCTGCAGCAATGCTGAATAGAGCAGGATAATCACCTCCTTTGGCTGGTTGGTTATGCTGCATTTAATGCACCCCAAGATGTGTTTTACCCTCCTGGCAATGTTAGAATTTTGCCAGAATATAGCCTAATCCTAAAGAGTTCAGTTATTTTTGTTTTATTTGTTTGTATCCAGGATGCAGTTTGGAGGTAGTATTTCTTTGCAGACTTGTCTGGTTATTGTTTTCAGCTTGCAGTACGACTTGCTTGTTACCTGAAAGAGAGAGTACTGAGATTGGAAAGGCATGGACATGGTTAAGTATCTTTGTAAAACTGGTGTCCCTTGACATTTCCTTATGAAGCGTGTGATCATATAAAGTAAATTAAAACAGGGGCCAAATTGGACAAATGTCTGACAGGCATAATATGTTGGTTTATCTTAATAGAGGGTTGTCACTTTCTTTTCTTTCTTTTATACCATTCATCAGGATAAACCAACCCACAGATCTTACAGTAAAATACAAAAAAATATCTAGCCTCAAAGACAGCATCAATTCAAACAGCACTTGTACAAGCAAAGTGACAACCTATTGTTCTTCTTCAGAGAGTTCATTTTGGTGTCAGTTATAGCATCATAATGTGCATTATATTATTGTTCTACTTAGTGAGTTGCTGATGTGTATAATGATGCACCTGTTAGTCAAGGAATCCCTCAGAAGCCAAACGGTGCTATAAAATTGACATACTTGCATTCAGCCAGAACTGTCAGGATGTTTCCTCTGCATCATGCAATATTTTCTGCTTTATGACCATTAAAGACAATAATAAAACAGCTGTTGTTGAGTGGTATGTTGTCAGGTATCAGTGAAAAGCATTCAACTGATAATAGTAGTGTGATACACAGTGCAATAGCTAAGGATGGGTCAGTGCTTTTATTATGAACCCTTGGGCTTTTTTCTCTGTGCATGTCTTTGCCCTAGGCAGGAACTTGCCAGGCAGCAGATAAGCCCTGGAGCAATGACCAGCTGTGCTTGCAAAATTTTAAATAATTTAACCATATAACTTCATTTTATTTCTGGAAACAAAGTTTTTTTGACAGACTGACAATGAATTTTGCAACTTTGTGGGTCTAACACAGAGTAGGTGCTGACAAGTCTTCTGATTTTCTCTCTGGTTGCTCAACTCAACAGCATTAGCTTTCATGGTCGAAGAGGTTAAGGGAGATGGTAGAAAGACATCCAGTATATCTTTAGTGAAACATCATAAAGATTTATTTTTTAAATATGTTTTTGTTGAATTTTGATCATGCTTCTCTTGGGGATCCCAGATGTTTTCAATACTAGGTTTCATCCACATTCCTGACCACCTGAGTTTGGCATGAAGCTGCCTGCAGTTTCAAGGAAGATCTCAGGACCTCTGCCAGATTTCTGACTCTAGAAGTTTTTTCACTGAAAGGGCAGAAGGGATAGATGATCATTTGAGACCCATTCACTGCACAAGTCCTTGTACCTTGGAGGGTGTGCTTCAGACACTACAGGTCTGAAAGACTGGTCTCCACTGATGTCCCAGGAACACTCCTATGGAAAGGAAATGTCAGTGGGAATTCTCATGACCTTGAATGTCATTCTATGGAGCCATTTAGTGTTTATGACCAACATAATTTGAGGATCACAAATATTATTTTAATACAGCCCAAATAAATAAGAAAGTATTATTCCTTTATGTGACTACTGATAGTAATATTTTTTCATGTAGCAAGCACATATAAAAGCTACTGCCCATTGTAAATGTCTTAGTGCTTTCTCCTACTGCTATAGTTATGTCACACAGATAGATAGTTTATCACAGGAGATTGATGAGAGTCAATAATTGCACTCAGTTACTGAAGTTCTACTTCAGTGCTGTGGAACAGGGACATAGTTTTCTCTTTGGATAGTAAGTCAGTACTGCAGTTGGTTTAATGGTCACTTCTTAAGACAAGGAGCAGCTTATAACTGGACAAAGACCAGATATCAGAGATGAAGAAGTGATTAAATGTTTCTTGGTATAAATATGACTTTCATTTGGCTGAAAGGAATAAAAAGAAGAGGAAAGAACTGAACTAAGTCTTAGTCATGAAAGCCTATTGGAGAGAGAGTTTTCTAGCTAAACAAAACCAACAGCTATTACTACAACTGTTTCAGATGGCTTCAGATTAGAAAAATAGTCTCTGAAATGCAAACAACCTGATTATTAGAGGCAACAGAAGAGTGTGATGTTTGAATACAATTCAGCAACAAAAATTTTCAGTTAAGTTGTTGAGAAAGGGGTAATTTAAACCCTTAATCAGAAATTAAATTATTTCTTCCAAAACCAAACTTTTCACTATTTCTTATGGAATAAACTGCATATTTTCCATAGGCTATACTCTCCCAACCTCAATATGGCACTCCCCCAACCTCAGTGACTTAGCATTTGCGTCCTTGGAATGCAGGTAGGTGATAATCCAGGGACTAATGAAGCCATTGACTCTTCATTTACCAAAGTGGCTTGAAGTGTGGAACAGCAAAGAGTCATGAAGCATTAGCTCAGGCATAAGTTCTCAAAAATATACGGTTTACAATAGCTCAGAACCACAAATGTCTCCAAATTGTGACTTAAACTAAGATCTTTCTCTTCCATTTCTAACCTTCTGTAGCCTCATCTTCCTATTTTCCTATTTTCTTTCTCTCAAGCCCTGCATGGGAGTTTGTTAGACTCAGTAGTATTTGTGAGAAAATTTCCTTACCTAATTTTGTATCAAAGCTGCAATGTACTCTATAAATTGGTTTTATAGTCTTTATAACACCACTGGCTACTCAGCATGAGGGTATTTGCATTTCTAATAAAATAAAATAGCACATCTAGAAAGATATTTGCTGGTGGGAACAGCATGGTTCCTATGTGTGGTCAGTAATAGAAACCTTGAATATGATTTTAGATTTCTTGGTGTGTCTAAAGTGGATATGTTCTGAATTATCTATTCAGTTATTATTTTGTGTATTTAAAATATATGCTTTGCTATGAGAAGTAAACAAATAGATGACAAGGAATGATACATTATGCCACAAAGAAGAGGAAAAATTTTTCATTTCTATGCTTCCCAATAACTTAATTTGATTTAAACTACTATTAAAGAGGACCCTCAGTTAAATGTTATGTTTCAGCCTGTGTGTCAGGACAATTATGGTTATATTTTAGATCCAATTTATTGTAAGTAATTTACTAAAATTTATTCATATTATTTGATATGTAGGCAGTATCATGGAATAAGCAGCCACGATTCCCATCTTGAAATCAAGTCTAAAAATCCTGTATGCAGCATTAAACTCAAACTTCAGCCAAAATTTAGGGTTTTTTTATGATGCTTTTTGAGAGAACTCGGATCACTATGCACCTTAGTCTTGCTATCCAATGATTGGGACATTCAGTTTGAACAAAGAAAAGGTAACTTTGGGTCCTCTAATACTGCAAAGGATATTAACCCCAGCTCTCTTACTCTTTATATATGATGTTGGACTGCTTTTCTGTAGTTATTGTTGTTGTGTAAAGGACCTGTATGACACTACCCAGTAAACAGCAGTCTAAGCTCTGGACCCTGACAAGGAGAAGATGTGCATTTTAATGAGGTTTTTGCCTTCTGAATAGAGATTCCCTCATTTATTCATGAGATCTACTTTGTACCCTGAGATATCAGTGTTTCCCTATTCAGAGTGCAAAATTTGTAGGTATGCAAGTCAGCATTCTGGCAGAAACCATGTTCTTATGAATTTGATGGAGAGCTGTGGTACAGTAATTAGAAGCACTAAATGGGGATCCTTCTGTTAAGGACTAAATTTTCAAGAGAACCATAGGTTTATAGCATGGCCTGCAACAGTATAGCAGGCTTAAAATCTGGGATTGAAAGTACTTTTATTTTTCCTAATATTTCAGATAATTTGTTTCCTATTGAATTTTTTTCTTTTTTATACAGGTTATTGATGGAGATGATTGTCCTGATGGAAGTTGTTAGAAACTTTTTTTTTTTTTTCATGTTTCAGAACAAAAGTAAACCTCTTTAAAGACATTGGAGCCCCCAGTATTTCATGACTATATGAAGAAGGAATATTTTGGACAACACCTTCAGTAAAACATAGTAGATTTGAACAGTGATTTGTTTTTTTAGGGATAGGACTCTATAAAACATACAGCAATTCTTTTTCTAGAAGGTGATGTAGTGATTACTTTCTCTTATATTCAAGGGTTATTTCCTTTAGATTTAGGGATTAAAATGGAATTCTTAAAGATTTTTGTCCTTCATAATGTCTTGTGGCAATGTTTCATAAGCTAATTAGATGTTGCATTTCAACATTTGAAGTATTTTAACATTTTTATATGGTTATCTGATTCTATTTCAGTTTCATTGGGTGATTCTTTCTTGTATGAAGCTAAATGGTATGTTTTATCTCCATTATTTTCTAATGTTTCCATCTGATAATTTTAGGGATTTCTTTCTCACAGCTTGTTTCAACTGAACTGGTAACAGAATGTTTTAGAGCACTATTAAAAAGGTCAAGGCCTTGAAATAACAGAATTTCTGGTGAACCTATTAGAGCTACTTATACTCTTGGAGAAGTATGGCACGAATCTTAAATGGAAGTCTCATTTCACAGGAGATTAGTTTATTTTGTTACCTTCAAACTTTAACATCGACATATATGTCTTTCCTTTTATTTTTTTCCCAGAGAAATGAAAATTAGAATGAACACTAAACATAATGTTTCGATTACTCTTTTAACGTCTCATAACCTTCACTGTTTTTTCGGTGAACACTGAATTTTGAACATTTCAGTGAACATGAATTATAGATATTATAGCAAACATAGGTAATTCATCTGACAAAAACTGGCAGAACTTAAGCTGTAACAGTGTATTCATAAAAAAAAAAAAAAAAAAAAAGAAAAGATATTTCAAAGTTTACCAAGGAAAAGAGGGGAAGATTGCGAAAGGAATTCAAGCATACTTCAGGAGACATGGTGATAATGGGACGTGCTGAGTTGTGATTTGTGAAGTTAGCTGGGATGACTGCTGAAGCTGAAAAACCACTGTGCAAGCTCCTTTTCTAAATTGCACGTCACAGCTCGTCTGTATATAACAATTTTGAAATTAGATTTAGCATCATAGGATAGTTAGCGCTGGAAAGGACCTTAAGAACATCCAGTGCCTCACACTGACCTATATCAACAATGACTGAGTCCAGCCTGGCCTTGAGCACTACCAGGGATGGAGAATTTACCACTTTTTTGAGAGACCTGTTCCAATGCCTCACCACCCTCGCAGTAAAGAACTACTTCCTTATATCTGACCTAAACATTCCCTGTTTTAGTTTGAACCCATTACCCCCTGTCCTGTAGCTACAGTCTCTGATAAAGAGTCCCTCCCCAGCATCTTTGTAGCCCCCCTTCAGATACTGAAAGGCTGCTATGAGATCTCCACAGAGCTTGGTGTTCTGTAGGCTGAACAGTCCAAGCTTTCTCAGCCTGTCTTCATATGGGAGGTGCTGCAGCCCCCTGATCATCCTCATGGCCCTCCTCTGGACTTGTTCCAATATCTCCGTTTCCTTCTTATGTTGATTTGATATTTCAGAGAAGATAAATAGTATTTCATTAATTGCTTTTAACATGCTGTAAAATAAGGAAAGGGTGATTAAATTTCAGGGAAAAGAAATTAACTGTAAATTATTTCAGTTCAACTATATTTTCCATAGTGCAGTGGCCAGTTATATATAATGGTGGAAATAGGAGTTGAGATTTGGTTAAATACTTGGTATTGGCCTCTAAATGAGTTGCTAGTCGTGAATTAGGTTACTAAAAGGTTAGAAAATGTAGTTTTAGGATTTTTGCTTTAGAATATCTATATTTCACTATCTTTTCTGATTGTATCGATTTTGCAGCTTTAGATTTCAGAAAACTTCATGTGATAATCTAACATATGTGTCGTAGTTTGAGGCCCCTCAAACAGTTCTGTGCAACCCCCCCTTTCTTCCCCAGTCCCGGGGAAATGGGAAGGAGAATCCAAAGAATGCAACTCCCACAGGTTGAGATAAGA
>JASSUY010036354.1:0-33391 GCA_032466535.1 Forpus xanthops
TCTTCTCCAGGCTGAACAGCCCCAACTCTATCATCCTTTCTTCATAGGGGAGGTGCTCCAGTCCCCTGATCATCCTCGTGGCCCTCCTCTGGACTTTTTCAAACAGTTCCAAGCCCTTTCTATGTTGAGGACTCCAAAACTGTACACAGTTGTCCAAGTGAGGTCTCACGAGAGCAGAGTAGAGGGGCAGGATCACCTCCCTCGACCTGCTGATCACGGTGCTTTTGATGCAGCCCAGGATACGGTTGGCTTTCTTGGCTGCAAGAGCACACTGCCGGCTCCTGTTCACTCTCTCATCGACAAATACCCCCAAGTCCTTCTCCTCAGGGCTGCTCTCAATCTCTTCTCTGCCAAACCTGGAGCTGTGCCTGGCATTGCTCTGACCCAGGTGTAGGACCTTGCACATGGCATGGTTAACAAGTCTGGCATCAGCCCACCACACAAGCATGTCAAGGTCCCTCTGTGTTGTGGTTTAAACCCAGCTGGTAATTCAGACCCACGCAGCCGTTCCTTCACTTTCCCCTCTTCCTCCCATGCTCCTGGAGGGATGGGGAGGAGATTTGAAAGAATGTAACTCCCACAGGCTAAGAACACTCCAGTAATTAAGGTATAACACAAATCACTGCTGCTACCACCAATAATAATAATGATAAGAGAAATAAAAAGGGAAGAGAATACAACCACTCACCTCTCGCTGACCAATGCCCAGCCTTACCCCAGCAGTGGTCTAAACCTTCTGGGTAACTGCCCCCAGTTTACATAGCAGATATGAGGTGCTCCAGTATGGAATACCTCTGTGGTCAGTTTGGGTCAGGTGTCCTGTCTCTGCTTCCTCCCGGCTTCTTCTCCTCCGTGGCAGAGCATGAGACTCAGAAAATTCTTGGTCAAATTAAATATCACTGCAACAACTAAAAATATCGGTGTTATCAGCGCTGTTCCCAGGCTGAAAGTCAAAACCAGTAGTGCACCACCTACTAAGAAGGAGAAAAATGACTGCTACAGCTGAAACTAGGACACTCTGGATGGCATTCCTTCCCTCCAGCGTATTAACCGAGCCACACTGCTTTGTGTCATCAGCAGACTTAAAGAGGGTACACTCAATCCCACTGTCCATGTCACCAACAAAGATGTTGAACAAGACCAGTCCCAACACTGATCCTTGAGGAATACCACTAGTTACTGGTTTCCAGCTGGATACTGAGCCATTGAGCACAACTCTGTGGAGCCATCCAGCCAGCTCTTTATCCACTGAGTGGTGCACCTATCAAATTGATGTCTCTCCAGAGACAAGGATGTAGTGTGGGAGAGTGCTGAATGTTTTGCATATGTCCAGGTAGATGACATCAACTGCTCTACCCCTGTCCATCAGTTCTGTAGCTCCATCATAGAAGGCTATCAAATTGGTCAGGCAGGATTTCCACTTAGTGAAGCCATGCTCTTTGTTGTTTTTCATGTGCCTCAGCATGCCTTCCAGGACAATCCGCTCCAAGATTTTGCCAGGCACAGAGGTGAGGCTGACTGGTCTGTAGTTCTCTGACTCTTCCATTTTCCTCTTCTTGAAAATGGGGACTATATTTCCCTTTTTCCAGTCATCTGGAACTTCTCCTGACTGCCATAATTTTTTCAAATATGATGAACAGTGGCTTAGCAACTTCATTTGCCAGCTCCTTCAGGACCTGTGGATGTATTTCATCTGGTCCCACAGACTTGCATACATTCAGGTTCCTAAGATGGTCTCAAACCAGATCCTCTCCTACAGTGGGCCCAAGGTCTTCAATCTCACTGTCCCTGCATCTGCCTTCCATGACTTGGGTGGTGTGGTCAGAGCATTTGTCAGTGAATATTGAGGCAAAGAAGTCTTTAAGTACCTTGGCCTTCTCCAAATCCAAGGTAACCAGCTCTCCTGATAGCTTCCGGAGAGGGCCCACATTGTCAGTAGTCTGTCTCTTATTTGCAATGCACCTATAGAATCCCTTCCTGTTATCTTTCACATCCCTAGCACAGTGAATTCTAAGTGGGCCTTAGCTTTCCTAACCTGGTCCCTAGCTTCCCAGACAATATCCCTGTAGTCTTCCCAGCACTCCTGTCCTTGCTTCCACCTTTCATAAGTCTCTTTTTATCTTTGAAGCTTCCTCAGCAGCTTCTTATTCATCCAAGGAGGTCTCCTGGCCCTCCTGCAGCACTTCCTTCTAGTTGGGATACATCTCTCCTGAACCTGTAGTAGGTGATCCTTGAATATCAACCAACAGTCTTGGGCCCCCCTGTCTCTAAGGCTATATCCCACGGAATCTTACTGAGCAGGTTCCTGAAGAGGCCAAAGTCTGCTCTCTTGAAGTCCAGGGCAGTGAGCTGTCTGCACGCTCTTCTCACTGTCCTGAGGATCTTGAACTTGGCCATCTCATGATCGCTACAGCCAAGGCTGCCCTGGAGCATCACATTCCGCACCAGCCTCTCCATGTTGGTGAGTACAAAGTCAAGCATGGCACCTCTCCTTCTTGACTCCTCTATTACTTGCAGAAGGAAGTTGTCTTCCACACAGTCGAGGAACCCCCTGGATTGCTTGTGCCAGGGCATACCGTCCTCCTAACAGATATCAGGATGGTTGAAGTCATTCGTAAGGTCAAATAGCAATTCTATTGATTCACTGCACAAATGTGAGAATCCACCTTAAAACTGCAGGCTGCTGCTAGGTGAAAGCCATGTCAAAATCTTATGTGTGGTTATTTGGAACACTTGTAACCCTTTAGACATCAACTGCTGACCAAGTCTGAGACTAAGATTAAATCTAGCCACACCTAAGATTCATCAGGATTTAGAAAGCAAGGAGTCTACTCTGAAAATTGTGACTCAATGGGATGACTTCCTTATTCCTTGCATTTCTTACATTTGACATAAGCCATTGTTAAAGTCTGAGACCAAGTTGGGCTCAGCTGCACCTAGGCTCTGTCAGGAGTTTAGAAAGCAGGGAGTCTATTCTGAATCTGGTAACTCAGTGTTGGGTTACTTTACCATTTGTGCCTTCAGTCTCTGTATCAATGATTTTTAGCTCGATTTTATCTCAAATTTCCTTCATATGCTTAATCCATGCAATAAGTGGTAGAGTGAACCTTGCCATGGAATTCTGTTAAGTCACACTTTCATAAATTCATGTTAAAGCTACTCCTATTAATACCTTTGCTGGTCATTATTTGAGTGACCCTAAAACACTGATTTTCACAAAAAATGGGCATAGTCAGCAGGATCTTAAGCCAGGATTTTCACAAGAGCACCACATCTATGGGGCAGTATTTCTTACCTTCTCCTGTGCTGCTTGCAGGGTAACAGGGCCAGGAGATTGACCTCAGCCCCAGCTCACAACCACCCAAGCTGCTGAACTGTCTCACCCTCAGGTGGTCTGACCCTGGGCAAAGCCTGGGGTTAGTGTGAGCCAGGAAGTGCTCTGGGTAAACTGGATCACAGGTGGTGGTAGGAAAATTCAGTTGCATGGATGGGAGCTGTGATGTGCCAGCTGGCCTCTGGGTGAGAGCTTGGTCCCTGTCTCATCTGGTTTACTTGTAGAGGGAGAACTGCCTAAAATCAGGCACATTTAATAAAGTCAAGGAGAAAGACCTGGTAAGAGTGAGAGTGGGCTGGGTAAAAGTTTGCTAAGGGCTGTGTCTGTTCTTCCACTGGCCTCTGTACGTATGGCTCAGTGATTTTAGTGAGTGGCAATTAGGTAAAAAGGACTTCCAGTGGACTCACTTTGCAATTGTCTTTTATAATTTCTTATAGCACTATCCTGATTCAGTCCATGTGAATTTGAGAGAGGAACTCCCCATATTTCTCTGCACTTGAGATCTGTGCTGGATGTTTCTCCCTTGAGGCTGCCCATACACTCTTCTCAGTTCACAAGGGCAGCTCTGTACTCCCAAAAGAGTATCTCTAGTTAATTCACTGCCCTGTGATAGGGTATTGAGGCACCCTTCTTTAGATTGAATTAGACTGAAATGTCAAATGCTCACGAGTGCTCTTGTTTTCCTCACTGGGTAAAGCAGGCAGCCAAGGATTTCTGACACTTGTGTTATAAAATCAGGAAGATGTTCAACAAAGTGGCTGTGAGCTGCAGATGCTCGATGATTACAGCATGCTCAAAAGTGAACCTGGTCTCATAAGAAAAACACAGCCCTTATCACAAAGTCATAAAGAATGACTGAATATATGCATGAGACAAGAAAATGTATGTATCGGTTGCTCCTTCTAAATACCATGCTCTGAAAACAAGCTCCAGGAGCCCAAGTTCCTTGGGAACAGTCATTTCAAGTGACTGAATGATATCCTGTACCACAGCATCCTCTCACAAAAGGCTGGTGAACTGAACACCAAGGGTTCAAGCTCCTTTCATCAGTATCTAGCTCATGTGGGAGAGATTGGATTTCCACACAAGCTGCTTGCTATGGCACCAGTGGGACAGTTAACCCCTGCACATCTAACCCAGGATGGGTAAAACATCGCTAGCAGAACTGATGCCCCAGCAGGAAGGATGCTAAATGCAAAAGGATCTTAATCTATAATCAATTTGCAGGCATAAATGAGGTTACTCCACAACAAATCCTTCAGGGACATTGCCAACATTATCTGGGATTCCAATTTTTTAAAGTAGGATAAGAAGTGCGTGCTGGATGCTGGATAAACAGTGTATACCTCTAAGCCTGTGCTTGAATCACTACACACATCACAGATCAGCAGGAGGAAAACCCAAATGGGTCTTATTTCTCTAAGCAAGTTGACAAGTCACATTTTTATTTGTAAATACTTCTCAGGGTCTCCAAAGTAGGGGAAAAAAATAAACCCTAGAAGTATTTGGCTAGGGATGTGAAAGATAACAGGAAGGGATTCTATAGATACATTTCCAATAAAAGACAGACTACTGACAATGTGGGCCCTCTCTGGAAGCTATTAGGAGAACTGGCTACCCTGGATTTGGAGAAAGCCAAGGTTATTAATGACTTCTTTGCCTCGGTCTTCACTGGCAAATGCTCTGACCACACTATCCGAGTTCTGGAAGGCAGCAGCAGTAACTGTGAGAATAAAGACCCTGGGCCCATTGTAGGAGAGTATCTGGTTTGAGACCATCTTAACAACATGAACGTATGCAAGTCTATGGGACCTGATGAAATCCATTCGTGAGTCCTGAAGGAGCTGGCAGATGAAGTTGCTAAGCCACTGTCCATCATATTTGAAAAATTATGGCAGTCAGGAGAAGTTCCAGATGAATGGAAAAAGGGAAATATAGTCCCCATTTTCAAGAAGGGGAAAATGGAAGAGTCAGGGAACTACAGACCAGTCAGCCTCACCTCTGTGCCTGGCAAAATCTTGGAGCGGATTGTCCTGGAAGGCATGCTGAGGCACATGAAAAACAACAAGGAGCATGGCTTCACTAAGTGGAAATCCTGCCTGACCAATTTGATAGCCTTCTATGATGGAGCTACGGAACTGATGGACAGGGGTAAAGCAGTTGATGTCATCTACCTGGATTTCTGCAAAGTGTTTGACACTGTCCCACATGACATCCTTGTCTCTAAGTTGGGGAGACATCAATTTGACAGGTGCACCACTCAGTGGATAAAGAACTGACTGAATGGCTGCACACAAACAATTGTGCTCAATGGCTCAATGTCCAGCTGGAGACCAGTAATGAGTGCTGTCCCTCAGGGATTGGTGTTGGGACCAATCCTGTTCAACATGTTTGTTGGTGACATGGACAATGGGATTGAGCATGCCCTCAGCAAGGTTGCTGATGACACCAAGCGGTATGTTTCGGTTGATACGTTGGAGGGAAGGAATGCCATCCAGAGGGACCTTGACATGCTTGTGAAGTGGGCTGATGCTAACCTGATGAAGTTTAATCATGACAAGTGCAAGGTCCTACACCTGGGTTGGAGCAATCCCAGGCACAGCTCCAGGTTGGGCAGAGATGAGATTCAGAGCAACCCTGAGGAGAAGGACTTGGGGCTGTTGGTCAATGAGAAACTTAACATGAGCCAGCAGTGTGCTCTTGCAGCCCAAAAAAACAACTGTATCCTGGGCTCCATCAAAAGGAGCCTGACCAGCAGATCGAGGGAAGTGATCCTGCCCCTCTACTCTGCTCTTGTGAGACCTCACTTGGAGTACTATGTGCAGTTCTGGTGTCCTCAACATAGGAAGGACATGGAACTGTGTGGAACAAGTCAGAGGGCCACGGGGATGATCAGGGAACTGGAGCACCTCCCATATGAAGATAGGATGAGAGTGTTGGGGCTGTTCAGCCTGGAGAAGAGATAGCTGCGTGGAGACCTCATAGCAGCCTTCTGTATCTGATGGGGGCCTGTAGGGATGCTGGGGATGGGCTATTAGGGTCTGTAGTGATAGGACAAGGAGTAGTGTGTTCAAACTTAAACAGGGGAAGTTTAGATTGGATAAAAGGGAGAATTTCTTTATCGTGAGGGTGTTGAGGCACTGGAATGTGTTTCCCAGGGAAGTTGTGAATGCTCCATCGCTGGCAGTTTTTAAGGCCAGGTTGGACATAGCCTTGGGTGACATGGTTTAGTGGGAGGTGTCCCTGACCATGCAGGTGGGTTGGAACTAGATGATCTTAAGGTCCTTTCCAACCCTAACTATTCTATGATTTTATTTCTTAAGCTTGATTAGTTTCATGTCACTAGTTGAAATTCACCTGCCAACTGACAGAAGCTGCCTCCTGGACTTAACATGCTGCACAACAATCGAGGGAAGTAGGGTAGAATTTCTAATTACTGCTTGTCATCACCTCTAACTGCACATTTATGTGCAAAGTCTTTTTGACAAGGTACAGGCAAGTGCCTGGTTTGTCCTATCAGCTGCAGAATAACAAATTTCCTGAATCATCCTGTTGAAGGGATACTCTCATTCCTGAGACCAGGCAGTGCTTTGGCCTGAGATTGTGTTTGCGCCCTGAGTGTTGAACAGAACTGTGTCTTTTTGAATTGGTTACTTGTATAAATAGATGCATGGGGACTGAAGCCACATGGGTTCATTTTCATAACTCCTCCTTACCCAGCTATGGAAAATCCCTTGGAAAAAGAAGGTAAGAAAAGAAATTTTTTTCATCTGCAACAGACATGACAATGAGTAGGTGGCTTGAACCATGTAGAATTCCTTTTAAAAGGATCATATCACAGTCTTTAAAAGCTTATCAATGCTTTTATGTTGTCTGATTCTTAGAAGACTTCCTCATAGATTCTTATGCTCTGATGACACAGAGAACCTTGTAATGCTTCAAAATATTATTTGGCACAGCTGAACTCATTTTCATACAGGTTTTTAAAGCTACATATTAGAAAGATGTCATTGCCTTGTCTCCATAACATACATCAAGGGCAGAATCATGGACTGAATCAGTCTCCTGCTACTAGATTATGCCTCTTTTTGATGTAAAATCAAGAAAGTGCAACATATGAAGAGATTAAGAATTATGTGGGATCAGACTTCATATGGTTGTGTTTTCTGAGGCCATCTGGGTAACAGCATGTATTAAGAGGTTGAGACAGCCGCTCTAAGTACTACAGTAAAGTTGATGAATGTGGATTAAAACCACCAGAAGTTTAGCATTTGATAATATCAGCTTTGGGAGACAATACACATGCCCTGGTAAACAACTTAATGTCATTACCTGAAATATATCCATGCATTGAGTTGTAGAATTGGATCTTTTATATTATATGTTATAGTTTTGTCCAGGCCATCTGGAATACAAGCTGCCAAAAGCCATAAGAAGTTTGCTGCTAGCTTGCTTCTGCACAAGAAGCTGTTTTTTTTTTTTAAAGGACAAGAGAAATGCAAATAACAAGGTGTGAAAATATTGGAGAGGAATTTCACTAAAATTTCACCCTGGAAACAGGGGCCTTTCTTTTCCTAAACCTTAAGAGATTGAAGTACACAGATCAGAGCAATAAGACTGTTTTGCCATTCCTCTTCGTTGTAAGAAAATTATCTTTCTTTAAGCTACATAATGATCCTTCTTAACCATAAGCTTCTGGAGCATAACACACTTCTGCTTTGCCTGCTGAACACATAAGTGCAATTCAGACAAGAGAGTAAGCTCGTGCTTTCCTGAAGCATACTGGGTTGTGTTGTACACTTCAATTTAGGCATGTTCAGAATTGCTTCACTGCATTTCAGCCACAATCTCCATCTCCCCAGAGCTGTTGTTTTCACTTTCTCCTTCCAAATTACAGACCTCACAAAGGCAAGAGACTAGATGGTAAGCACCTGATGCAGACTGAATAGTCATTATTACCAGTTGTGTGCCATAGCTTTGTAACTGCTTACCTAGAGCTAGCAACAGCAATCAGTGGCTGAGACTGGGACCCTGTTAGTCCAGCTGCCTGCCTACCCAAGTGGAACTGTGGGTTTGTATTTGGCTGACCTGGAGCTTGAGAGTCTGTGCCCATCAATGTTGACACAGCTGAAGAGGTGTTAGAAGGCAAAGTAGAAAATGCACCCCGTTCTCTTTATCTGTGATTTGTGGAAAGCTAAAGTGTTTTTTTCTGTTTCCTTTTTTTCCTTTTCTTTTTTTTTTTTTGTTTGTTTTCTGTTCAGGTAACAAATTCAAATTTATTTGTTTCATGCTTCATGAATGACAATAGATGGCTGGAAACAAAGCAGAACTTATCACAAACAATACTCCTTGAAATTAAACCTGATTCAGACAGAAATATCTTCTGATTATTTCTATTCAAGATGATCTTTTGTTCTACCATTGTTGTCATCCATTTAACTGGAATCATTAACTTTATTGAGGGAGAAGTCTCTGTTAACAATTCTGCATTTCCTCTGTTTTGATCAGGTTGAAATGCCAGGTGGTGATGGGTTGGCGTTGTTCAATTGATCATTTTGGGTTTGTACGCATACAGAGTTGTTGAACCTTCATTACCCTCTCTGACAGGAAATGTAAAATGACATGTATATTATGAAGATTGAAATAATGAGATGTCCATATTACACTCTTGGAGGCTTTTTCTTTACCATGAGTTTAGCCATGAAGATTTTATTTGCTCTACCAGAGCCAGTTCTGGAAGCAGCTACACTGCAGAGATTAGTGTAGGCTCTGGGCTTAATTCCTGGAAAAGCTGCTTCTTTGAATGCTTTCCATTGCAGAACTGGTGAATATCTGTAGGTAAGATAAAATTCACCATACATATTGCTAGTAACTCTGCCATTCTTCTAGAGAAAGAAAGAGGAGCCCACCAAATCTGCTGGGACATGGTAAGAAGCAAACAATGCTCAGGCCCTTTCCCCACCTAAATTGCATATGGGAGCTGTTACCTACTCATACCCAGCTCAGTGTGCGATTGGAACCACAGTCTGATCGAACATGAAAGGGGCAAACTGGGAAATCAAGGCAGGTAAGTACAAGAATTACAGTGCTGGCTCACCCCTGAGAACACAGAAGTTTTCAAACAAAGGAAGGACAGCCTCAGCTCAACATTTTTCATGTTACTAAGGTAAAAACAAGCAACAGGAGGAAAAAAGAGGATTGTCTAGATCCTGTCTGAATGACATAAGGGAGCACAAATGACACATTTTTGCCCATTTGAAGGTGACATAAAAGAAATGAACCCTCTACAACAGCAAAAAAGTTTCCTCTGTTTCTGAGCAGTAATCTGCACACTGAGGAGAATAGGGATGTATGCAGATTTTCTCATAGGTAAAAGCTGTGGTGCTTCTCACAAAAGAAAAGATAATGTGAGGGGATTCCTTTGACCTCCACATGCACTTTGTGCTTTGACAACTGGTAATAAATTTTGTCTGAGTGTAGCAAAACCAGGTAAGAAATCTGAGCACAGACACAAGAAGACTGGCAGGAGCTCAGTGATCTGTGCAGAATGCAGAAATAAAGCTTTCCATAACAGAGAAACAGAATTTCTTAACAGAGTGGTCTCTAATCTTCCATATGGAAATTTCTCTGTTCATGACCTGCTCAAGAAACTACACTATTTGAATGTTGTAATTCATCTTTGGAGACCGCAGCTCCATGACTAATAAGATGTGGTGACAACACATATTTCTATGGAAACTGAAATTTTTCTCTCTGGCATTTGCCTCAACTCACTGAAGCTGGACACTAGATCTGTTCATGGATGCAAATAGACAATGTAAACTATATATCCAGCAATCTGGATATACACTTGTAGAGGCACTTGAGAGGAGTCAATCATGCTCCTGGCTGTTCCTGTCCAAAATTCTGGTGACTTGTCATGTAACTAAGCAGTCTTTATTAGAAGAATGGTGTCTCCATATTCACATCTGCAGCATCCGGTGTGTATCACTGAGCTGTGTGTTTATTCCAGGGTTGCTCCACAGCCCTTGTCCTCTCTCTAAGGAATGGCCTTTCCTTTAATGACTTAATTCACGACTGTTATATTTATTTATGGCTATTCAGCCTTCATCTTCCTGACCAGTACCCACCACAGTGACCCTGTGCTTCATCATCAGGCCCTAGAGGATGGCCTCTCTTCTTCAGTGTGCCTTTATCAGTCTAAAATACTGATCTGTATTTTCCTGTTCCTTCTGTCTCTGGAAAGAATTCCTATTGTCAAACAACAGAAACTATGACATTAAACAGGAAAACCACAGGGAATCATTTATTTCACAAAATAGTGCAGCTGGGGTGTTTGCAGAAGCCGAAAACTGGTCCCTACCATTACCAAAGCCAAGCATGTCATTTTTGTTTGATAACACTGGTTATTTTCCAGGAAGTATAAAAAAATCTATGTTCCTTACATATGGCAATTATTGAGTAAATAAAAAACAAAACAAAACAAAAAAAAAAAAATGGAAAATAACCTAATGCATAACATTCTGTTGCACTTCAGGGGCACTTCTCCAAACAGGTAAAGCTGTATAAATATAGGACCGTATCCCATGCTCTGCATAATCTGAGGGAGATTCACTACTTCGATCATAATTGCCTGTGGCAATAAGTACCAGAGGAAGCTGGACTGGACATTATGGATGGCTCTTTACAGCATTTAGTGCTTCTTTGGCAAGGCTTGCTTCTCGTCTAATGGGTGCACTAGGGACATATTTCCAGCGCAGAGACAAAATCAATTTGTTTTCACAGAATTTTCAGCCATTTCCTAGTGTTGGAGCTGTGTTTACTCTTGATCTTTCTCATATTGAAAGAATTTACAATGCATTTCAACAATGTCAGCAGATCCTTATGTTTGTTAGTTATTAACTCAGTGGTCTAATATAATCTGGAACCTAGTTGTGTCTGTGAAAACATAAGTGACATTTTAAGATAGAATATGTGATTGCTGCTTTTGAAAACTGAATTGCAGCTGTTGTGGTTTAACCCCGAACAGCAACTAAGTACCACACAGCTGCTTGTTCACACACCCCCCCGACCAGTGTCAGAGAATTGGGATAAAAAAGATAAAATCCATAAGTTGAAATAAGAACAGTTTAATAATTGAAATAAAAATTATTATACTATTAAAAAAAAAAAAAACCAAAGCAAGACAAATGATGCACTGTACAATTGCTCACCACTTCTGGGTGACTCCCGCCACATCACCTACATGATGTGCTGTGTTGTGGAATACCCCTTTGGCAAGTTTGGGTCAGGTGTCCTGTGTGCTTCCTCTGGCTTCTTGTGCCTCTCCTCACTGGCAATGCATGAGAGACTGAAAAGTCCTTGATCAGGGTACGTGCTGCCGAGCAACAACAGAAACACTAGTGTGTTACCAGCATTGTTCTCAGACTAAAGCCAAAACACAGCACTGCACCAGCTACTAGGAAGAAAATCAACTCTATCCCAGCTGTAACCTTGAAAAAGATGGTTATCAATTATCTGCCAAAAACCTATAGGTGCATTTTTATAGCAATGACTATCAGATAGATTTTTGACGTATGGTCTGATCTGTCATTCTTTGTCCTGATCTTGCTCACTAATTTACAAACACGTGCAAACCTGTCTCCAAGAGATTTAAATGAAGAGAGAGGAAATCTCTGGCAAAACCAAAAAGTTACTAAGAAAAGAGGCAGAGTTTAATTTAGCAAAAAGGATCTGGTCCGCAGCTAAATGTTTTAGATCTTCTGAAAAATTCAGAAAGACTTCAACTCTGATTACCTTCAGCAGGCTTTGAGCAGAACTATGCTGATCCTTGGTGGGCTGCATATTTGCATTTGGGTTCCTATTAACCTTACTGATGCCTATTGATTGTGCACCACATTTGGCACGCAGCATATGTCCAGCTGACCTGATGTCAACATCTGCTCTTCCAACAGTAAAAATGCACATGATTTCAAAATGCTGGACCAGGAGTATCACATTGACCCATATGATTTTTGTCTTGTTTGTTACAAGTATGTTCTCTTGGAGATGAGGTACTGCAGAAAGAAAACAGATTGTCTCCTTTCAGTAGCTAATGGCAGCTGAAATTTGTGACAGAGAAGCAGCTGATTGCTCCTTGTCTGTTGTGTTTGCTGCCTGTTCTATTGGACTTTCTGCATCAGAAATCTTCATGAAGCAGATGAGTTAAGCCTGGATGTATTAGTGATTTAGGATTATAGCAGCCACGTATGTTGCAGAGGAAAAAAGCAAAAGTTCTATAAAGTTCTATATTTGTCAAGTCCCTTCTGTTTCCTCTGCTAAGGAAATGAATAATAAGCAATGCCCCAAGGAAGAAAGGGAAGAAGAATACCAATGTAAGCATTCTCTTATGCTGATTTTCAGTTTGATTTAATATTAAAGGTTCATATTGTCAGGAAGTCTGACAAAGACTGTAAATATGAAAGCACATTTAAAGAGCTTCAAGTTTCCCAGCTTGAAGGCTGTTCAGCAAAATTGAAGATGCCACCAAGTTAGTGATTAATGGAAATAATAAATGCATAAAAGAATAATGTATTTGTATTCAGAACAGCATTACATTACCAATCAGTTGTTTTGTTATAATGTGCCCCAATTATCCTCTTCTGCTAATGCAAATGCATTTTGATCAGTTAAATCAATAAGAGAATTTCACTATTACACCCTCTTGTTTGGCTCTGGAGATCCTGGAAACAATGAGGTCTTGATTAACCTTTGTGTAAATGTTGACAAATGTTACTCATATTGCTTAATGCACTACTGGAAGACACTGAGATTTTACAGGGACGATGATGGGTCACTGTACGATAAGATAGGATAGGATAGCAGCAAGCATTCTGAATTTTCTATATTCATCTAATAGTAAAAATACTGCAATCTAAACAGTGAGCACAGCTATGGCCAAAGAAACTCACTGAAAAAAGGAAGATGTAGCAGCTCATTATAAGACTTCATACCTTCTGTCCTTTTACTGGTTTGGAGAGAAGGCTCAAACTGGTCAACATTTTTTGCTTGCAAACACTTTTTGGTGGAAAACTGAAAAGACCCTGGGAGATGAATCAGTGCAGTAAGAAACTGTTGACAATCAGCTGCCTGTCTGCAACCACAGCTGATAGTAAAAAGCATTAACTTAATACAGCTGCTTGAAATAGAAGCTGAAAAAGTAAGGCTTTTTTGGACGGGGCACAATGTCTGACAGCAACCAAGTCCAGTCTGAAGCTTGTGCTTTAAAGCAAGGAGGCAAGAAAACCACAAAGAGGAAAGCAGAGAGCTAGAGATGATGGCAGTGTTACAGATCAAACTCAAAAAAGCCTGGCTTTTATACTGTTCTCTCATCACCACAGCCATGAAAGCTTACAGGAGCTGATCAATAGCTTCTGGGTCAGAGGTGCTATCTACAGGAGTAAAAAAAGCACATTTTTTCCTAAATATTATACTTCATCATTTTTTTTAGATGCTCACATTATATTTTTTTTTTTATTTATTGTTTCTCTTCCCATCCTTAAAGTTCACATAAAACCCCCTAATTCATGTTTTACAGCAAGTTTTATGCACAGTGTCAGGTATTTTAGGATAATCTGAAAATAATGTGTGCATGAATAGCCTAATGAAAGCAGAGATCATTATCCAGACAAAAGAAGCATATTAGATTTGTGATTTTTATTTTAATGAGTCATTCTCAGGAGTCTTTCCAGTCAGGAAGAAAAATCAAATAAAATGCGGTAGATTTTACTTGCTACTGCTGGATTAGTCTTTCAGTTCCATAGATCCAAGCTAAATCTACATGTGAGAGCTGGTCTTCACATCTTGCTGTTCATTTTTAATGAAACATACACAATCACATTAATTTTTGGCTCAGTTTTTATTATCCCCATTGCAGGAGAAATGGAAATAACATTTTAAAACATGTAACTGGAGAGTATTCTCTGGGTTACTTACTGTATGAAAATGGCACAGGAAAGGCAGAAGAGCAGTCACCACAGCTCACATCACCCTGAGAACACACCACAGGTTATTGCACATAGGCTGAAACAATTGTGATTTCTAACAGCTCTGCAATGAAGTGACACTTCAATCTCTCCTTGTTGCACATGTGAGTTTGGTCACCCTTCTTTGCTGCAAATGTGAGTGCAGTCACTCTTCACCATTTTTACTTTCTTTAGTACACACTGAAGGTGGCTTCAAGCAGAATTTGTCATCCTGAGTCTCCTCTTGGCTATTGGAACCAGAAAGGCTGCCAAGCATTCAGAAGTAATAGGCTGGAAGTATAGGACTCTATTTCTGTCCTTAACTGGAAGATATATATTGAGAGCCTGGTCCTTTTTTATGCTATTATGAGGTGGCTGGTGGCTCCCTTGGAGGTGATTGGCCCCAGCTCCCCAACCTGGGACTACAGGCTTTCCCCTAGCCCCTAAGGGAGCAGCAGGCAGGAGAGGGGACAGGGTGGCCGAGTGCTTGTGACAATTCACTGACTCTCTTGGTCCATGTCCCCACCTCCAAGGACTTCAATTTCCTAGATGGGGAAAATATCAATTTAATCTCTTCGGACAGGGCTGCTGTAACAATAGGTTAAGTGGTGGGATGGAACATGGCATGGAGCCAGGATTGCCATTTTGGTGGATTGAGTGGACAAAGCAGGAGGATTTCTGGCTGACTGCCTAGAGGAGCATGGCTGGTCCTATCATTCTGCTCACCTGGGCATCCAAAGGCCAGCTCAGTTCTCACCAGTCAGCCTCATGGGATGACCCCATCCAGGACCAGTGCCTTCATGCCTTGTCCACATAGGCTCAAACATCAAAATTAGAAGGACACCACAGTCATGGCAACCCTTATGCTTTAGCAAGGGTCAGGTTTACTCCTTGAGCCTAGAAGGCGTTCTGGATACACGAAACATTCTATAACACTATGGATTCAAATCTTGGCAATATGCTTATGGCTATATACAAAGAAAGTGTCAGAAATGTCACAAACCATGTTCCTCTGGCAGTGGGGCTCATCCAGATGGCCTCATGTAAGCAGCTGTAACAGTGTCTGGCCCCAGGATGAGCTGTGAAAGCTAATGGCCAAGGGGGGCACCTCCTGGGGCCAGGTTGCACATCCTCCCAAAGCTGTTCCTTACAGTCTGTGCAGGGGCATGGACTCTGAATTGCACTCTCCCTTCCCTCATCTCCCCCCTTTCAAGGCAGTCAGTACAAAAGAAACGTTGGTGCAACAGTAGAACTGTTGTCAGTGAGATATTACATGATGCTGAGCAGAGCCCTGAGCCGAGGATCGCAACTTTAAACATTAACAAGGACAGAGCAAGAAGTGCTCAGCAGTGTTTCTAATAAAACCATTGTCTCCTGCTGTGATAAGGTCTTTGAAATATTTCAGAATGAATGAAGGAAGCATGCATCTATATGTGCATTCGTCAGAGGTCCTGCAAGCATTCCATCACATAAGCTGCCCATATATTTTATCGTAGTGTTTACAAGCAGGAATGCATGTAAAGTTAGGCACAAATAACTACAAAAGACAACTATCTTTTAGAGGTAAGAGAGATTCCCTAGAAGAGGATGATGTTGACTACAAACTTACGAAGGATTTTCACGAGTATGATTTACTTCTAAAGAGATGAGCAGATCTGCCATCCTAAGCACTGTGAAACCCAGCCTCACTTCCCTTCTGCAATGGGAGCCACTCCAACTGAAAATTCTCCCCTTGATCTCCCAGGAATTCATGTTTGAAAAGTACCAGTGAACCTAGTAGTGAAAGGCTACCAGAAATCCTGCTGCTCCCAAGACACACAGAGCTCCCCAGCTCTCCTCTCCTGCACTGGGCTTTCACTGTAAACCTGGTTATGAAATGTTGGAAAGCCTGTAAGAAATGCATTACAGGCTGATCACCATTGACCCAAAACATTTGGTAACAACTTCTCTGGCAGGTAGGCAGGTATGTAAGGGGAATGTAAAGGGGGCATAGGAGTTCCTTTCCCCAGTAGTATCACTCCCTGGAGCATCCATGAGATACAATAGCCCTGTAAGATTTTGTGACATCCCACTCTTATCCCTGTCTCATGGCTGCATCTCACCTAGAAAATGTGTTAGTGATCAAAAGGAAATAGGATTCAGGCTGACTGGAAAAGGCCAGGTGGAGGGATAGGTCTGGCAATGGCTGATGGACATCATGTCTTGAAATAATAATGAAACACCATTGTCTCTTCATTATTTAGAACTTGAGGCTTTTTTTTTGTGCATTTTTAAATGTACAGTTTAGAAAAATCTGCATCTCAGTGTCATGGGAGTGGGGGAAGCTGACTATAAAGTGTGTGGTTATTCCTAGCAGGGTATTTCTCATCGCTGCTGCAGGTGAGAAATTGGGGCTGCTGTGAATCATCAATTTCTCTGTTCATGGTGTCAGGTATGAGTGTCTATATTCAGAGATACCCTTATCAAGGATGATGTATAAAAAAAAAGAAGCACAAAAACAAGTTAAGCAAGAAGAAAGTCCTAAGCCACTGAAATGCTGAAGAGGAGCTGCCAAATAAAATAAAATAAAATAAAATAAAATAAAATAAAATAAAAAATGTATAAATAACACTAAGCTTTCTGAAAGAGGTTGCCACAGAGTTAATTTAGTGGTAGCAGTGTGGAAACTGGGAATTCGAGTTGAGTTTTTTTGGAAGACCTCAGTCCATTAGAGGTAGAAATCTTATTAAAATATAATGGGATTTTGGAAACTAATATGCATAGACTCCTTTTAAATCCCAAACATCACACACAAATTAGATGCATTTCAAGAGGCAGCACAAGATTTGCAGCAGGTATAAGTCATACAAGAGCTATCAGAAATTAATAGCTTTAAACAAAGGCAGGTGTCCCCAGGAGATAAACATATATATGTACATATATATATATATGTGTGTGTATATATATATATATCTCACCAGATTTGCCTCAGTGACTTTAGCACGATTTCAGTCTGTGCAATAATTTTAAAGTTGTATCCTCTATTTTTTTCTTAAAATTATTAAAGTGATGCAAAAATGAAGAAGCAAAATCTATGTGCCTGCATGGTAAATAAATCAGGGAAGAGCATCTGGGTTTGTTTTGCATTTGTACCTAGCACATAAGCAGCCTAAAATTAGGAATGTGGGAATTGCCACAATACGTAAAATGGAGATGAAGACTTTTGAAGCCTATTTGTACATTGAACTTTGCCTAGAGTCCTGTCTCCAAAACTTTTCACAAGCCATTTATTCAGAAAGGCACAAAAAGCCAGAAGACTTCAGTAGGTGCTGCAGGTAGTAATTACCCACCACAGCAACAAAAATCGGTAGTGAGACATCATTCCTGCCTGATTACACCAACAGCCTAAGGGCTTTAGCCTTCTAAAAATAGTCATTAGCAGCTGAAGAAGAGAGTAGCATCAGTGTGAAAACAGGGAAACAAGAAACCCATGTCAGATATCTTACCCACTCCACAAGTGGACTGTGTTTATGTCTCTGTTCTGCCCCGACAAGACAGCTAGCATATAAAAATACACCTGAGTAGACAGTCCAAACAACAGAAAAGCAAGCAGCCTCAAGGAGACTGCAGTGATGAGTTGCTTGCTTTGCTGGACACAGCAAAGTGATCATGGGTATGTTGATTTGCTTTGAATTCAAATGTATATAACGAATGTGTAAACCTGCAATGCCAACCAGAACTATGGATGCTAGACCCAATCCAGGGCACCCTAGGCACTCTTCATATTGGAGGCTGTTTATTGTCTTTTCAGTTACATATCTTTACCTGCAGATTCATTTATTGTCACAGGGCTGGAGCATCTCTCCTATGAAGAAAGGCTGAGAGTTGGGGTTATTCAGCCTGGAGAAAAGAAGACTCAGATGAGAACTTGGAGCAGCCTTCCAACAACTAAAGGAGTGTACAAGAAATCTGGAGAGGGACTTTCCATAACAGCAAGTAGTGATAAGATAATAGCAAACAAGTTTAAACTGCAAGACAGTACATTTAGATATTAGGAAGAAATTCTTCATTGTACGGGTGATAAGACACTGCAACAGGATACCCAAAGAACTTGTCCCAGATTTCAAGTGTATAGCCTTGACTGAAAGTCAACAGAAAGTTGACTGCCAGGAGACCTTACAGCAGCCTTCCAATACCTAAAGTGGCCTTTGGTACAGGTTGCCCAAGGAATTTGTGTCTGCCCCATCTACAGCAGCATTCAAGGCCAGGTTGGACGGGCTTGGAACAATGTGTTCTAGTAGAAGGTGTCCCTGCCTGTGGCAGGGGGTTTGGATTAGAAGGTCACTTCCAACCTAAACCATTCTACAATTTTATGATAATAAGGAAAGGGCCCAGGAGATTTGCCCCCAAAGACCATACAAAGCAGAAGAATCAGCCAATGGTTCATGAATCAGAACTTTTTATTCCAGGTCAGTATCACGCAGAGAGGGTGGGTGGCACAGAGCTCCCCTTCTCCATGGCTGTGGAGAGCCTCCAGCTGCCTGTGGGAAGATGGCGTGGTGCATCATGATGCTGGTCGTGCTTCCTTGTGTTAGGTCTTTACTGAAAGCTACAGAAATCTCTGGCTGAGTGGCTACAAAGATGTGGGGGTGAGCGTGCCATGATCTTGTCCTGTCCTTTCCTGGGTCTGCGTCTGCAGAATACAGGAGAGCAAACCACACGGCAGCTGCCCTGCTCCCCATGGGCAACTGCTGCCCAGGGCTCTGTCAGACTCCACCACTTAACTTTGTCTCAGTATCCTTATGGCTGGTAGTGAATCTCTCTGCCCGAGTGGCTGAGGACTGGAGTGTGCCAAGGTCTGATCCTGTCCCGTTGCATGCCTAAGGATGCAAAAGACAAGATAAGAACAGAGCAGACACCACTGCTCACCATGCACAAGCCCTGCCCAGGGCCCTGCCACATTCGAAGCCTTAACTTTGTGTCCTTGCAGCAGCAGGCGAGCGTCCGGCTGTGCAGCCGGGGTCAGGAGTGTGCCGTGTGCTGGTCCTGTCCTCATGTCAGCTTCTGGCTCTGGAAGTGAAAGAAGGAGCAGCCACCATCTGCCGCACATGGCGCAGGCGCTGCCGCCCTGCCCGGGCCCAGCAACCAGGCCCTTCCTGCCCTGCCTTCCTCCTGCCCTCTCACCTGGGCCCTGGCTCACCCCCCTGCTCGCCTCCAGGCTGGTCTGGCCCTTGCGCAGCCCTTTATATACCTGTCCTGGTATCTATGCTACCAACCCCTGTGGAATGGAATCGGCACCATCAACATTCCATTTTCTGGAACATGGCCACCACCAACATTCTGTCTGTTGACACATCATTTGGGTGATCCAGGGCTGCTGGAAATCTGACTCCTGGGCTGCTGGCAAAAAAGGGCTGTTTCTTTTCATCCCTGTTAAATGCAGTGGATGGAAAAACCCCACAACTCAGGCCCATGAGGAAAACAGCCAACACAAAGAGCCCACTGTCACTCCTGTGTATGCTCGGACACAGCCTCTTGGCCTAGGACTATGTCACGTCACAGGTCCTCACTGTCCTGTTCACTCCTCTTTCCCCTGGGTCTCCTGCTTGCTGATAGGTCTGGGGCAGAACAAGATGGAGCTCAGCGTGATGTCTAAACACAAGGAACAATTCAGGTTTGACATCCTGACCTAGTGCCACCTGGGCTGTCTTAAATCATGTGGATATACATGAAACTGGCAGATAGGAGATGGGACCTTGGAAAAATACATGCCTCTTTAAATCAGGCAGGAGCAATACACAAAGGCATCTGTCTTTGCACTAAGTGCTTATTTTAATTACAGTTGTTACACATAGAACTCTGTCTGAGTTTTCTCAAGGACTTTGATTAGGTGAATCTGCATAATTTTTCTGGTTTTAGTTGTATAGCCTTGACTGAAAGTCAACAGAAAGCAGTCTCCTGTGACCCAAAGTATTTAGAATAGGACACAGAAGTGGAGGTTTCTCAAAGCACTTGGTACTTAACTTCTTAAACCCTTACAAATCTAACCAGAAAAAAAAAAAAACAAAAGATGGAAATAAGATTTAGAATGGAAGGCAATATCCATTTTTACCTATTACTTAATGATGACCACATAAGAAGGAATACAGGGTACATGCTCTGATTTGGAGACAAACAATAGGATCTTGTTCATGTTGAGAATGAAAAAAGAAAAAAAATATTATTACTCTTTCACAGGTTGGTTCTATTTTTTTTATGTGGAATATCAATGTACATGAGGCTTTTATATCAAAACAAAGCTTCCATACTCAGTGATCTTAAGTATCTCATGTTAAGGACCTGTGAGTCTTATGGAACTCTACCACAACTGCTAAATAGAATAATAATTTAAAACACTCTGGGAATTTGAACACTTTATTTACTCACTGCATGCTTACATATGGTGGGCTAACTGTGCCACTGAGCTATAGAGGCAGAAATACACCATAATGCCTGTTTGACAGGCCACTTAAACCATCTTCTGTGCCTTTTGTGTAGTCAAATTTTCCTGTTTACTTTAGTCCTACATTTTTGAATATGGCATGGCTGTGGCAAGAATATAATCATAATATAGTCGACAATCATCTGGGTACTTTAAACTTCTAGAACTTCTGAATATTTCCTTGCACAGAAGGGATGACATAAAGGTATTTTATTATTTTACAAAACATTCTCTAACGTACTGATTTGTGAACTGATTTAAGTGATCAAACTAAGCTGAATTTCAAAGGAAATTTCTTTCCCCTGCTGATACTACTGCTGAACTATGTAGCTTGTAACAAATATGCAAGTGATTTCTATTGGAATGAGAAATGTAGGAAATCCATATATATTTGTGCTTTAGGTATGTCTGTAGACAATAATCAAAACTACAACATATATCTGGATATACTCTAGGAGATAAGTGGATTGAGAGAAGGAATTGAGGATCCTGGGGGAGGAAAAACTGAGTATTAGCCAGCAGTGTGCGACCATAACCTCATGCTGGCCTATATCAAAAGGAGCACAGCCAGCAGATCAAGGGATGTAATTTTCCCCTCTGCTCTGCTGTCATAAGACACCACTTGCAGTCCTGTGTCCAGCTCTGCGGCCTCAACATAAGAAGAACATGGACCTGCTTGAGCAAGTCCATAGGAAGGCTATAAAGACAATTAGAAAGCTCAGCATCTCTCTTATGAAGACAGGCTGAGAGAGTTGGGGTTGTTCAGCCTGGAGAAAAGAAGGCTTAAAGGAGACCTTAAAGCAACCTTCCAGTACCTAAAGGGGGACCTACAGATCTGGAAAGGGACATTCACAAGGGCATGTAGGGATGGGACAAGGGGGAATGGCTTTAAACTGATAAAGGGGAAATTTAGATTAGATATTAACAAAAAAATTCTTCACTATGGGGGCAGTGAGACACTGGCACAGGCTGCCCAGAGGAGCTGTGGATGCCCCATCCCTGGAACTGTTCAAGGCCAGATTGAGCAAGGTGTCCCTGCCCATGGTGTGGGTGTTTTTCATGGGTTCATGATCTTTAAGGTCCCTTCCAACTCAAACCCTTCTACGATTCTATGATTTACACAGCTGCTCCTTCAACACACTTTTGGTATGATCTAATTACACCCAGCACCAAATGGCAGGGATGTCCTTTGGGGATTCAGATAGAAAAATAGAAGTCATTCAAGTCAGAAGATCATTATATACTGACTAACAGTGCAATGCTGTATGCCCTAGGGAATGAGATCCACCACTGAAGTTACAGGGAGTCTTTCAGTGAAGTTTTAGAAGGCATTAGTAGAAATCTTTAGATAGTTTCCTTAAAACATACTGCTTAAACCCACTTTTTTTTTTAAGAATCACCAGTATAGCTTGTTTTTCTGCTTAATCCATGTGATCACTCTTCAAAAAGAAAAGTCTGTGGATTTGCAAAACCTCAAATGCCTCTGCAGTCCACAGGTAGCATAGTTAGCAGACTATATTGGATAACTCAGTTTCATTATCAGATTTTTCTTCCACAGTGAAAACTAGAAGAATGCATACTTCTGCATGCCCATCACTCCACTGCACATTGCATTTTATGAATTGCCAATGTCAAATTTATATAAGCAGAAGTGCAGAAGTGCTAGATTCTATTGCATCCCCTTAACATGTTAATATGCTAAACTATGGCACTAATTTAGCCTCCGGAAGATGACTCAACTAAGGGATCATGCAATAGTGTCAGTAGAGGATTTCCAGAGAAGGTGAGTATTGTTATCTCTTACAATCTTAGTTGCTATGTCTTTAGTTCTTGCAAGCACTTACAGCTTCAGAAAAACTAGATTTTTTCACTTGTCTCACTTCTTTACACCAAAAAGCCTATAAATGGACAGTCTGTACAATTTGTACAATTGTGCAGAGTGGCTCTGGTACCTCTAGGAAAGGGGTCAGGTATACTGCAGAAAGGGAGCATGGACAATAACTCTTGGAGATGTACAAATGCATGTGGTCCCCGGCGTTCTTCACTCAGGTCCTGGGGGCCAGGGCAATGGTCTGCAGTAACACTTTCAACTCAGCCCTGGCATGTTATAACATCAGGTACATACACCAGTAGGTAACTGTTGTACCTCTTCTTTCCTGCTACCATTCCCCCTCTCTGGTTGCACCATGTGTTCTGGTTATAATCAAGATGAAACTGAATGATTACAGGAACAAAAGTGCACTAAGATATGCAGCCAGCTGAAATTGTTCTTTCATGCTTTTTTATGAGTAGCTGCTGAGCAGTCAGGGGAAAGTGAATTTTAGCCCTTGGTACAGTCAATTGCCTTCTGCATGAGTTGTGTGAAACTTACACTCTCAATGCAGTTATCTGACTGAGGCTTTTTACACCTCCTGTCCCTTTTTCAAGTGATGGACTGGCAAACAAAAGCAGTGCTATACATTAGGGTGGCTGGAAAATGGGTACATGTGTGATGTATTGCAGCGCTGTAGAGCAGCTAACATTCCACTGCACCTCACACTACACAGCAGCTCTGCAATGAGTAGTGTAGATCACAGGAGAGTGTAAGATGGCTTTCTTCTTCCAGCGATATAATTAAATCCATTGCTCATCTGTCATACCAAAGTGCTGTAGCAACAGACATTCAGCCATCTGTGACACAACAGACATGCGGCCATCTGTGACACTTCTCCGCCTGCTCTTCCATCAGGGACACTGACACATCTGCATGTTGCCATGTGCCCTGGTAGCAGGAGCTCAGACCTCTGGGTTAGGGCTATGTGACCTTGGCTCCTACTCACCCATCATCAGAGATGTTATCTCCAATTCTGACAGTGATAAAGGGCAGAGACAGCAAGTGTAGAGCTCCACAGAAGCATCTCCTTCTCTGCATATCTCATTTTTCTTTCTACATGCTTTGTGTCTTGCCATCTCTTTCAGTGTGTTTTTCTTACTCTGGATGCTCCCTGGGGCATGGATCTGTCATTAGTATTTAGCTTCACTTGTACCATCTAGAGCTATAATAAATCCTGAAGAAGGTCACTGTCATCAGCATATTGCAGTACAAGCATCACAGAGAAATGGGGCCTGTCCCTATAGAGAAGAAACATCCTGAGTCTCAGAAACAAGAACTCTTCTCCCATTGCAAAAGCTGCATTTATCTCTAGTGGCAATCCTGTGAACTCCCAGGTCCAAAGCATTTAATTATCAGAGGTTATGTTTTACTTTGCTGTTTCATAGCAATCCTCCACAAGGACAAAAGGCACAGTGTCCAATATCAGGAATGTTTGATATGAATTTATGATGACTAGAAGCCAAAAGTGAAAGTGAGCTATTTTTCAACATTTATTCCTGCCCATGTGGAATGAAAAGTGGAACCACAGCAAATGTTCAAAGGTAGATAACCTGAAGAAATAAAAAACAGATCCCTGCTTCATTTCTGAAACAGACTGTTTATTTATGGGTTTTATTTATAATTTATGACTGTATCAAGAGCCTTTGTGACATTAGCAGAGGCACAGCAAGGCCCCAGGTTATGGTCATGACCTGCTTCCTGAAGCTGCCTGGTTAAAAATGTACCTAACAGTAGTGGAAGAGCTGAGGATTTGATTTAGAATCATAGAATCACATAATGGTTCAGGTTGGAAAGGACCTTACGATAATCTACATCCAACCCCCCTGCCATGGGCAGGGATTTTGCTTCCCTGGTCACAGAGCTAGAGAGTGGTACCTCCCATTGATTGGTATCAGCTGAAGCCAGCTGAGATGAATGCCAGGGGGTGTTTCTCATGAAGTTCCATCATGAGGGGCCTTAAGATTTTGTAGCTGCTTTCAGCCTTTCTAGCAGCTGATGCAAGCAGAACGACTGCAACTGTGAGTCACAATCACTGCCTGCAAAGAGTGAGCTGGAGCATGTGACACTTCCATGCTCATATTCTCCAGCACTATACTTTTTCTTAGGTGACCTGGACTAACATCAGTTCTCCTTCAGAAACAGCAGCCTCTGCTACTCTTGATAGTATTTAAATCATCTCTATGCACACAAAATGTGCAGCAAGCGTTTTTCAGCTGCACTCTCTTGCAGTGCTCTCAAATCATCTGAGCAAGGTGTTTCCACCAACAGCAAGCAGGGAGATGCAGTGGTTATCAGGCCTTTTTGCAGGCTGATTGAAGATGGATGTACTGCTGAACTCCTGTGGGCTGCATTCAGCCACATCAGCTGGAAAAGTTGAGTCACATCTGAACTAGATGAGGCTGTTTTGTCTGGTATGTGTCAAAGAAATCATGTTTTCAGCTGATGCCTTGCCACTGGAGACAAAATGAATAGTATCCAAAATCTCCTGAAAGGATAGTTCTTAAGGAAGAAACTCCACGATTTCACCCTGTGTGATGTATCCAAAGACCTTGTTTTCTCATACTAAGACCTCATTTTCACATGCTGGACTTGTGGATTAATAGGTTATTAATGTGCTCAGCTCTGTGCTCTATCTCTTCTCTTGGTGAGGTGAAGGACTTCTCTCTCTTGGGGAGAATTAAAAGCAAAGGGGCAAGGATCACAAGAAGCAAGGGCAGTTTAGAAACATGATGGCATTAAGACGTGGCTTTGAGGGAAGAGGTGTCAATGTGATTGTTTTATCAGAGAAAGGCTGGGGACCTGAAAGTGATTCCATTCCTTCCACACCCAGGCACAGAGAGGAGTGTTACCTGCTGATAATCACAAGCAGTCCTCTGCACTGCTCATCCCTCTCACCACTCAAATCCAGCAGCAATAGGTAAAGGAGAAAGCCATGTCATTTGCCTGTTGCTAAAGAGAAAAAAAAATTTACTATGATTTTCCTTTTTTTATGCTTTCCAGCATGTGTTATGGAAGTGATGAGAGTAAGTCCTCTCTGTACTGATAATTGTGATCTTTCAGTATAGGAAAATATAGAATCTCCAGTCAGATATGGGAAATAAAGTCAACATTTTATCTGCAGCCCTCTGCAGTTTGAGCTGAGGAAAGATAACATGCTATAATTTTGAATCGATTGAAAAGTTGTTCCACATTCACATTTGTGCTGACACAGCCTCAGTGAAATGTTAATCTTGTCTGATCACTAGCACAGAGCAGTTAGGAGGTCTGTGGAGGTTTTTTGAGTGTATATATTCAGTACACCAACTTAGCTGCAGCAGTGGAAAGTCCCAGCAAATGTCCTCAAGCAATTGAGGAAAGTAGGACTACAGTGGAGAAAAGGTGATACGGTGTGTAACTGAACTATTACTAGAAAAATTGTTCTAGAGCTCATAGCATAGCTTACTAGACAAAGTCCTGTAGGCAGACAATGAAATGTATGTGCCAGAATCAATTAGGACTTTATGAAAATTTAATCAAAGTTTATGGTAAATAATTCCACCCTAGATAAAGCTACATTTCATTAATTTTTTATTGTTAATCATTTAAACTGAAGTGATTACTGCACAGAACAGAAACTTTGTTGTCATAAATTAATCTAAGCACATTCCAGGGATCAGTTTGGGATAATCTCTTTACTTCGTGGTAGAATTCCTGGTCCTGCTCCAAGAAGCAGTTTAGCATTTTAAAGAATTCTTCTCAGTCTGATGTGTATATTACCCGCAAAGCAGGGGCTCAACCTCAGGTCTGTTCCTGTACAAGCAAGTGCCAAATGCCCAGATAGAATACTAGATTTTAGATTAGCAAAACTCTTATTCCTCTCTGAAGTGTAGGATAAATTTAACTGAAAAACTGGAGGGTCACCTTGCTGCCTGGCTAGCCCATGCTGTGGCAGCTTATGCATTCTCCATGCCAAGGATGGGGAAGGCTGCAGTCTTCCTCACAAACCCTTTCCTATGCATCACTGACTGTTCTTTCTTTCTCAGTGAAAGGCTCCCTCAGTGTCTCTTGCTGCTGTGAGTTGAAGTTCCTGAATGCTGAGCTTCCCCCCACTCAGGTGTTTAAGGCATCTTCTCTCGAGCTGCTCACCTCAGCAATTCACATATTACAAGTCCATAATTACAATTATGGACAATGATGGCTCAAAGCAAGGCTCAACAAATTTAAGTGAGAAATAAGGTGCAAATATGTTTTAGGGAGGTTATAAACTATTGAAGCAAACTACAGAAGAAAATGGTTGGTTCTGCACTCTTGACGTGTCCAAATGCCTTTATAAAGTTTGTCTAAATCAAAGAGGCTCAGCACAGAAGTAAGTGACTAAAATTATGTGGTCAGTGTTTTGCCTGGTTTTAATGCTGAGGCTCTAGATTTTATCTTTTTATTAGGTATAGAGGATGCAATTTTACTTTTTAAGGGTGAAGTTTATAAGTATTCCTGCAAAGCATTCATTGGGTCTGTAAACATAATCAATCAATTTGGTATTGGTATGGCAGGTAGTGGTTTGATTAGAAAGGTAAAAATATCAGAGCATCCATGTGATTAATGAAGCAGTGGAGATACGAGTGATTCCATGTCAGTGGGGCAGGTGTTTGGTCTAAGAGAGCAAGTGAAGTTTGTTTCAGAGAGAGTAAAATCAATGACATTGCTGGAGCTCCTCCCAGTACAAAGACCTGCAGTAACATAATCCCACTGGTAAAGGTCAGATTGATTCAGTGGCTGTAATAATTTCCTGCAAATAAAACACCTACTTACAAAAAATAAACAGTATTATTGCAATAACAATTATCCTTTCCATCTATATGAGGCCTGGGAAAACTTGTTCTCAGATAATATAACCATGTGGTATGCAAATGTATTTATGTCCTGCACTTGTATTATTGCAAGCTTACTGGTTTTAGACCTGAAGTGACTGATGATCCTGTTTGTAGAAGGATATTGAAGACGTGGGCAGTTCATCTACCAGTAGAGAACAAGGGAAATCTAACTAAGTAAGATGAAAGTATTGTGCCTGCAAAGGGTCTCTCTCTGTCAGCACATTGGCTTTGCAGAGAGCCCTCTGGCAGTTCCCAGGCTGACTTGGTTTGACTGTCCAGGATTGGGGCCAAATGAGTATGTGGTCCTTGGTCCGCAGCTCTGGTGTCTTCTGCTTTGCAAACTTGAGTTCCTGTGGCTCTCAAAACTGGCAGATCCAATGTAGTTTGTCACTTAGCTACTATCTGCTTAACTACTTTGCCACACAGGACAGGCTCTAAAGCCATGGCTGCACTGATGGAAAGGCCATCAGGTGCAGCCAGCCTTCCTCAGAGGAATTTCATGGTGTAATTTGCTTTTATCTCCCAGATGCCAGAGTGGCATGGTGCACAGCATTACAGTTGCCAAGGTTCATGTGAAGCTGAGCTGCACTGGAGCCCTTATGTCAGCTAGTTATCAGTCCCAAGGCTAAGACGGCTTAATCAAGCACTTGCTGGAGGAGGAGGATAAAGGCTTCATCAGAAGCATTTGGGCTTTCAAGCAGCTTCACCAACAGTGCTGTTTGTTCTCCTGAGAGCTGGAGGCCTTCTCATAGACTGATACGAACATCCAGTAAAGTGTAAATTTTATAAGCAATTGATAAACATATTTTATAACAGAAAGTGTCTGGCAGCTTTATCAACAGCTGCTCTGTACCTCCAGCAGTGCACGCACACAGCCTGCCATGTTAGAGACACTACAATGTGATATGTGAATTAGGAACAGAATTTTCCGGAAGCATTCAACTGTGTAGATATGCAGCATTCAGAAGAGGCAGTTACATTAGTTATGGGTACGAACATGCTTCTCAGAATGTGTAGAATAGGTGTGTTGAGTGCAGCACATACACAGCATTCACTGAGATATCCGTCCAGAAACTGAGCTAGATTTTGGCAAAAATTACGGATCCAGTGAGGCATCAATACGAACCGTAGGTCTCCTTCTGTTTCTGGAAGATGGTTTTTCAAAAAAAAAATCCAGAAATGGAATTTCAAAAGTCTCAAATCAGCGTCAGGGATCACTGAAGCTTCCCCAGTTTCTGTCAGTATTAGCAATATGAGGACTCAGAGGGGATTTCTCCTGCAACATTTCCAAATAAACCTGGAAATGAAATTCCCACATGGTGTGAATTGTTCAGAACGAGTGAAAGTTAGGGTGGGTATGAGCTCCATAAGAGGTAGCCATTGCTAGGCTTTAGAAAGAAAACAGGATTACTTACTGTACAAAACCAAGTAATGTCAGGTTTAGACCTCTTTTTCCTACATCCTTATTATGCAGATTATGCATAATTATGACAGTGGTCTAGATCTCCAAATGAGCAGTTGTCATTGACTTTATTATGAAGACTTGACGAGGAAGGTTAATTGTGCAAGGGACAGGGGCATCTAGCAGATAGAGGTGGACAAGGTGGTACCAAGCCACTCTCAGCAGAAAGGAATAGAAAACAAATAGGAATCAGCAGCTTGGGTGCTGGAGCTTATGAAATATGTGTGTGAGTGGAGCCATGTATAATGGTAAGGATCTGGGCTGGAAAATAAGTCATTTACTGAAGTTAGCAAATGAAAAAAGTGTGTCTGCAAGTCAGGGTAAGACAAGAGAGAAATAAAAATCTTTCAACAAAACTCTTATTTTGGTTTGATTATGGACAGATAGGCAGTAAAAGTATCCAAATGCCAATTAGATTGAAAGTCAGTAGGAAAAGACTTGTTGAGAGTATTAAAGACTGTTAATTTTTTGTAAAGTTTCAGTAGGAAAACTAGACAGGAGGTGGACAGTAATTAATGTAAATTGCAAGGAAAAACCCAGGAAATCAAATGTTAACAGCCTCCACAGTAAAACAAAATGAGTGAATCATAATTATCATCATTACCATGTGTATCAGGGGAATTAATAATCATTAGCTAATTGTCAACAGTACCATCTTAACTTTCTCCTTGTGTATTTGCATGTTTTCCACCTCTTATTTGGTCTCATTAATTTAAAGAGATGCTGTCAAATTGAAACCCAAACTTTTTAAGATAATTACAAGCTGTTGCTCTTCTCCTTCTTCCAATTACAACTTTGCAGTTATGTACTGCTATTTTAAAAATGTTTTTTATTCTTTATGTACAAAAGTTGCACAAACTACTGTGGAGCAATGTCAGTCATTAAAAAATAAGCCACCAAAGATTCAAAGTAAACAAACTGGAAAATCAATCTCTTCCTGGTGTCTTCGACTCAGAATCTAGAGACCCCAAATGAATTCAGTACCTGATCAGAGCTGTTCCTTCAGATAAATGTCATGCAGAGTTACAGACAAGAATCAAAGCTTCAGTTATGTGTCTCACAAGTTTCTTAAGAAATATGAACTTTACAGGAAAAAATTTGCCTGAGTTTCTTATCAGTAGGGAATAGACCCTGGATAAATGCAGAGATTGCTGAATTTAAAGTGAAATTGAACCTTTCTTAAGATTATGTTATGTTTCTAGGGAATGATGCTACCAGCAACACTTGAACCATTGTTGGTTTTCATTTTAGAGATGGGCCCATTATGTACAAGTCGTACATAATTTGACTGATGCTCCACAATACTCAGTCTATTACTTGTGTTTATCATCCTTTATATCTGGTCACAGTTTTCACTATTTACATTATTATAATGTCTTTTTTCTATATGTACTTCATTACCTTGTGGAGACGAAATAAGCTTCTTTAAAGTTTTGTTCAATTTTCTAAGACCATTCTGCAGTGGAGAATTAGTTGTGGGTAAGCCCACACTCTTCCAAGTTGTCCAAGGTTAAAAAAAGGAAGCAAAACCAAGTAAAACCTGTATACTACCTAAAATGTTTATAAATGCCATCAAAAGTGTTGTAAGAATTGAGATTAGAGGTTTTATCCTTTTATTAAATGAACTATTAGGCCTGGAAAAATTATACTGTCCTGTCTAATAAAATATATTTTACCCACATCACAGTTTTTATTACGAGCTGTGGGAGTTGCCAGTGCTGTCAGGCCTCAAGTGAGCACCAACATGGTAATACCAGGGTGCTCAACTTGTCTGTCCATGTCTGTTTGTCCCCTTGACAGTCAGGGAAAGCCCCAAACTGCTTCCATTCTGTTGCCTCTGCTGTGACTGCAGCCTACTCCTCACGGCACGGTCAGGACAGCAGGTCTGGGCAGCTGTCCTGCTCCATCCACCATCAGCAAACCCAGGACTGTTCATCACATCTTCCCAGACAGTACCCATCATGGCATTTGCACATCTTGTCATTCCTTTCCTGGTCCTTGGGTCTCCTTTTTATGTTTGTCCTTCCATAGACCCCAGCCTCCTCCCACTTAATCAACCGGTTTATGAAGCCCTTTTTCCACTTGGTACTATTTCTGCCACATCCGTACCCAAACATGATGTATTTGATTAATTTACCTGGGAAATCCTGGCCTTGCTTGGCATTCTCTGCATCTTTAATAAAAGGTTTATAAAGGTTATTTTGACGGTGTTGGACCTGGGATTAAGGATTTCCGTAGTGTCTTATGTTAACAGGGCCACAGGGACTCTTCACGTCTGGATCTGCTCCTCTTATGACAGTGCAGAAGGGCATGAGGGACAGAAACAAGAAAGGTGCAACAGGAAAGAAGAGAAACAAAAGAATATATCTGCAGAATGGTTTGGACAGTGGGACAGCAGATGAAGATATTGTGAGCCTTTGAAAGGAGATAGTCCCACATCCAAAACTGGAGCTGAAAGAGGTTGACTGGAGCAATTGCACAGTACTGAGCAATCTGCCCTGTGCTTGCCTGGACCACTCAGCATGAACAGCTGTAGGCTGTGGCCCAGGGGTGCTCAGAAGGCAGCATAGCCCTTTCATCAGGGGTAGTACACTTCCCATGGCCAAAGTTTACCAGTGATTGTAGGATGACACAGCCTCTAAGCCACACTTTGGGTACTATGATGAATGAGACTTAGGAGCCACCCAATAGCCAAAACTTCAGGGACACCATGACCCACATGAAAGGTCAGGCATGAGCAGAGCCCTCTGATACTCCTTCCTGAGTAAGATCTCCCTCTCCCTTGGTGATAAACTTACTCCTCAGATGCTGGTTGCTCACATCAGCCTCCTGAAGAGCTGAGTTCTGAGCCAAACTTTGCAACCTGTGCAAGGATACCTGAGCTAGCTCCCTGGAAAAGAGATGCGAGCAGGATGTATTGAGAGACACTGGTAAGTCTATCTCAGGCTGGGCTCATCCCCACTGACTTCTACAGACCTGTAACAGCTCTAGGATAAAGACCTGTTCAGCCTGAAGGAACAAAAAAAGCTCTTTCAAGAGTAGATAAATGTCCCACAACACCACACTGCCTTCGGTCTCTTCTCCCAACCTGCAGACCTGCATGAAGGCCTGCCCCAGTGCTAGAGTTCAGATCAGACCAGAGCAAGGTTCTCACCAGTTGCTCTGTCCTGAACTGCTTTTGAGACAACGCAAAGAGCAGTGAAGAGTCCAGGAGTGACCTCCTGATTTAGTTCACCCCAGAAACAAGGTCAGGCATGAGTTAGTCTAAGTGTAGATTTAATGCACTAGTTGGAGAAAAAGCCATGTATCTGTTCAGATGCACCAAGAACACTTGTCAGAACCCATGGGAAACATCCTGGGCTTTCTTCTGGGAGACTAAAAAGAAGGTCAAGTGTCACAAAGTTTTCTTGGCTTCTACCACAGCTGAAGTTTGCATTTCAAGTGGTTCATAGGTGCTGCCCTTGGGACAATGGCAAGGTGCCTGCAAGCACTGGAGAAGGAATGGGTTGTGCAAACCATGGCAGCAGTAGATCACAGTACACCTGCAATCTGTAAAGCATCTGAGAGAGTAAAATATATGTATTCTTAAAACACTTCATGCACTGAAGGCCAGGGATGACAGAGATGTACTAAAGAGGGTTTTTTTTTCAGGATCTAACTAAACAGGACTACATCTGCCTGCAGAGAGCTTAAGATTCCCCCTGTCTATACTAGCTGGTCACCCAAATCCTGGTCTGAAACAGCACTGTTATGCTTCAACCCCAGCCACCAGCTAAATACCACGCAGTCACTTGCTCACCCTCCCCAACCCCTGGTGGGATGGGGGGAAGAATTACTATTCACATGAATGCAGAACTGCTGAGTTTAATCTCAGTGTATATCAGCTTTCAAAAACAGGGACACTTGGGAAACATTTTTTTATTTAAAACCCCAAAACTTAGCAGTTTCTCCAGCTTTCCCAAGGACATCTTGCTTCCAGAGGACTCGTTGTCCCTGTTCTCTGCATCCTATAACCAGGCTATGTCTAAGAAGGATTAGACATGCATGAAAAGCAGATCCTGTAACCTTTCTGCACCATCAAACCAGCATCATGACATGCTGGCTATTGGAAATGCAGCATGGGAAGGGACTGTTGGATTCATTAAGCTCCATTCCTTGATACCCCCCACAGCATTATATAATCCACTTCTTAAAAATACCGAATTGCATCTTAAAAGCAACTTTAATTTTTGCTCACATTATTCTTGTTGAAAAGCTGTTGTCAGGTGTCATGGGTTCAGCAGCAGCAGTCATTTTTCTTTAAGTAGTAGCTGGTGCAGCACTGTGTTTTGCATTTTTGGCTTGGGAACAGTGCTGATAACACCAGTGTTTATAGTTATGGCTTAGAATGTTTAGGCTGGCCAAGGACA